>OX388307.1:1663889-1904610 GCA_947579605.1 Athripsodes cinereus
TAAGATGTTTTAATAGCCTATAGTTTATTCCGGGCGGAGAAGAATCCAACAAATCAGAGATCATTCAAATCGGTACAGCCATTCTTGAGTTATAAGTGTTGTAACACACACCACTTCCTTTTATATATAAGAATTGTAATTACAAACAATAAATTCAATCAATAAAAACGTTAAATAAGCAAACATTATCACTATATGGGTACCTACACACGACTAATAATTCTACTGTGCATCCATATTTCTCATTTCTTCTTCCACATTCATGTTTGAATAGAAAGAAAGAGAAAGAGATGATGCACAGTTTATCCATTTTATAATATAATGCCTTATATGGTAAGTATTATTATAATCCGATGAAAATTCTAGAAAACCTAGAAAACGCCTTCCGAAAATCAATAGAATAAAAACTAATACAATCAAATCAATTTATTTTTGCTCTGTGGAGCTCCCGGCAAGAGTAGGTATTTGATTTTTATTCATTAAACAATTATTTCTTCATTCATATTGTTACGTCATTTCCCTTAAATTGAGTAGCCAGCGGACTAAATGCATGTTTAAACATGTAAATCGTCTAATCTCTAGACTACCTGCCTTTCTCAAGACACTCGAAAACTTATGGAAAGGAGTGAGATATTTCAGGATTGCTTTTGTAGATTGTGTGAGAGACAAAATAAAAATTGAAACCATCCGACAAAAGATGTAAGTCGTCGACGTAGTTGATAAAGTCTCCAAGCTGAAATGGCAATGGGCTGGTCATATGGCAAGGCGAGAGGATGGCATGTAGATTTCCAGAATTCTTGAATGGAGACCGTAGGAGAACAGAGAAAGTGTGAGGAAATCCCAAAAAAATGTGTTGACGATATTGTCCTGATGATTAGAAAACAGTGCTATCTTGTTGCCCGAGATTGAAAAATATGGAAAGGTTTTGAAGAGGCCTATATCCAGATTCAGCAGTGGAAAGAGGAGGGCTAAGTAAGCATATAGATTGTGGCAATGAGAATAGTGGAATTGGTGAACGTTGTCCATGAACAGCGAAAGGGTTACCTAAAACTGTTTCGTAAGCGTTGGGACGGTTTTTTCACTTCTTTTTGGTTAAACATGGTTCTCCAATCAAGATGTCTGATTGGTTTTGTACTGTCATAACATACATGCCGTCCTCTCTGTACCACAAAAGAAAGACATTCAGGATTTGTCGCATATATAATGTTGTCAAAAACTCGTACAAGCCTCTAAATCTGCAGAAAAGAGCTTTAGAGCCGCCGCACCAACTGCATGAAACAGATTGCACGCAGACATAAGAGAAAATCAGTTTACCACCACATTTAGGACCAAGTTGAAAACGCTAGTATTCAGAAGAAATCACGGTGCCTTTGAGATGGTTAAGGATCATTAAACGGCGCCATATATAAATTGTCTGGTAATTATATCAAAATATTTAATCGCTGAATTGGAGCTAGTAAAATTTTGGTCAACGAAAAGTTCGTTGACTAATTTCCTATGACTTTGTCTTCCTTCTTCCTTTATCCTCATGTAATAGTACAATAGCAATAGCAGTAATAATAATAAAATGAGGTGGAGCACCTCACCCCCTCTATGGGGGACTAGTGGAGGCTCCCACATCTCCCACAAGTCCCCCTCGTCTGTAACTGACGCCTGCTATAATGGACGATATCTCAATGCATGCCTTTACGTATTCTTTATTGCTGAGCAGTGGTGTAGAGTGGAAAACTTATTATTTAAATAACAAAAAAAAACAGAAATTAATTATTTACAAAATGGTTTCACATAATATGCGTAATCTGTAGATTTTTAGAACAATATACAATGTTCAATATATGGTTTTGGTATAAAAATTGAATGCGATTCCAAAAAAATATTTTTTGAAACCAAGTAGATATGTAAAAATATGAGTTTTATAAAAAAAAATGCATTATCCAAATCAGTCGAGTCTTGGGAAATTTATCTAAAAAAATATAGGAGAAATACAATGTTAGTATTGAAAGCAGACGAAATTTAGTTGGTTTTGGAATCTACTGCCATTTTACTTCAAATAGTTTTGTCCAATTTTTATCTCAAGCCACTCAAATGTAAATTTATATTTTGAAAAAAAATATTTACAAAAATATCATGATAACACTCCTTAGAAATATGACAGCCTTCTTTGAAACACAAAGAGATAAAACAGTATAACTGAAGTCAAATAGTTAAGTATATCCCAAATACTAACACTAAACATTGATTTCGAATAATCTCAGTAGATTGCAAGTAGGATTCAAACCACAAACCTTCTACCGACTACCTTGGTCCTTGTATAATTCTTTGTTGAGAGGAATTTGAAAACAATGTTTTGTTTCGCTGAGTCTGGATGATAATATAGAAGCTCCGCTCGTAAGACATCCATGGGAAAGTAAAGCCAATTCGTAAGCATTGGGACGTCTTTTCTACTTCTTCCGATTAGATTTCATACAATGTTTCATTGTGTAAACATGGCTCTCGAATTACGAAGTCTGATTGTTTTTGTCATCGGTCACACATCCTTTAATGCCCTATTATGTTGTAGTCTGGCAAACCGTTAATTGTATCAAATTGGTCACAATCATTAGTGACTTAATAGTTCAAAGAATCGTTGGGAATCATTTTTAGGTAGGAATATACCAGCACGAGCCGTCTAAAAAGTTTTTTCGCCAATCATCGACGTTGGTTGAATAGAGTTGCGGGTGGGTATGCGGAGTTCCTAGGTACCTACCGCCCGAACATCCCATTCCATGATACGTACCTACTACGAACCACCACAATCTGGGAGAAACTAGGCGAATTCGTCGGGAGTGTGGGGCGTACCCCAGGGTGTTCACTCGGGTCCCGTTCCATTGTTATTATATTATATGATACCACTCCTCCCTCAATTCACAAGTGGCATATCTTTATTATTATTGTCTTATGTTATTACCTTATTCTCATAATGTTTTAGATATGATAATAATATTAAAAGTATGGATGCCAAGTTTGCAAACGATGACAAGCATCACGAGTTTGATCACTAATTGGATCATTTTATACATTTCTTTTGTGAATTGAAATTGATTTTAAAAATATAATTCAACGATTTCGGGTGCTTTCCTTGAAAGAAAAATACAGAAAAAAAATGATTTTCAGTAATTTAAAGGTGGTACACCCGGCAAAGAATGGGTTTCGTAAGTTTTCGAGAGTCCTGTAAAAGGCAGGATACATTTTAATCTCAGCGATGAGATATGTCACTCATCTTGAATGTCTTATTTTTTGCCACAAAGAGGACAGCTTGCGTTTTTTTTTACTTGTAGTTCATGCGCTGGCTACCCCATTTGTGGAATAAGATGTCATGGTATAGTAGAACCTATAAGACATACTGTATATTATGTAAACTGGATTCTATCTTTCTTCTTCACATGAAGTTTCACAACCGTCCAATGTTTTTAAATCTTCAGTTAAGAAAAAAATGTTATCTGCTGCTCAGTATTCATTCGCTATCCCCCCTCCCTTTCCCAATTAGTAATCCCCGCTACGTGTTGGGTGTGAGTCAAAAATTATATTATTATTTTTTCTATAGATATATTTGTTTTATGTCAATGGGTAGATGGAAGAAATTTCTCTCTATCTTTTTTTTGGGCATTGCACTCAATACGTGAGTAATGCTGCGATGGAAGAAACCACTACATAGTGATAAGCTCACCACTGCATATTTATCGTCCTAGTTTTTTTTTAATTTTTATTGTTTTGTCAACACTGTTGATATATGATGATGATGTACACAAAGAATAAATAAATAAATATAAAATACAAAACATAAGTCATTACCTCAGTTTGAAGTTTGTGTGGCTTGACACATTGTTGTGTCAACACTGCTGTTATATAATGAAAAAGTGCAAAAAGAATAAATAAATACAAAACATAAACTATCACCTCAGTTTTGATGGTGATGTGGGTTGACACATTGTTGTACGATAACACATATTAATATAATTATACTCCCGCTCACGTCTTCTCACCCATACATTATTATATAAGTTACATAACTAACTATAACATATTACAATATTTACTGCAAATTCTAACTTTAATAGTTATTATAATCGACCGTGGCCAGATCAACCTCCCCCTCCCCTCCCCCCTCATATCCTAAATATAATAATATAAATCTGTATGTTGAAGCGAGACTACACTATGTCACTAGACGCAATTTTTCAGTTTGATCGTTTAAAGCATGAGTGTCTAAACTTTGACCATACGAAGGCCACATTGCAAAAAAAAATATACTGGGCCGCACATAAATATTTTTTCAATAAATGGAAATAAAATTTACTATATACCTATATGTAGTTCTATTAAAATAAAATAATTTCTTTTTATTAGGTATATTTATTTTATTTGAATTAGATATATACCTATGTATAAAATTATAAATGAACATATGTATAAAAATGTATATATTATAGGGTACATATATACCTATGTTAAATTAATGTGGTGGATGGATTTGCTTTTGTTGAACAAGCAAATCGATATTGGGTTCAATATTTTGCAAAAATGAAAAATATTGCAAACATTAATTTTTTAGTAGAAATAAGCAAATTTAAATACTTTCATAATTTGCGTTTGGGCCGCACTTTAGACAAGCATGGTTTAAAGTATATCAACAAAATTACATTTGCTTCTCATTTTTTGTTTTTTAACGAGAAATTATTATCAAAAATGATCTATCTATCTATTCCCTCACGCCATATCCTAAATGGGGTAGGCGAAGAGAACAGAATGTCATATAGATCTGTTCTTACATACTTCTTTGGCTTCTTCCACATTTATACAATTTCTCATTCACACACATTAATATTTCTTACTCAACACACGGCAATCCTTGAGGATTTAATCCACGGGATCAAGCCATAAGGTTCTCCAACGCCCGCGCTTTTTTACACGCATTCTATCCACAACACTCCTCTTGCATCCGCTCATCCTTCTAATATCCTCATTCCTCACTTTATCTATCACGCAACGTTTTACCAACCATTCTCCTCAGCGATCGCATCTCCACAGCACTTATTGCATTTTCGTTCTTCTTCAACTACGTTCATATTTCACTTGCATACATAAATGACTGTACCAGAATGGTATTGTGCACTAGCATTTCGCCATGTTCGACACATTGGCATTGCTTTCACAAAAAAATTATCTAATATTTTTATTGATGTATATCACAAAATTTAACACGTTTTCCAAGACAGGTGAATATGCTATCGAAAAGTGCATAACAAGGACTCTTACAACACAATGTTCATAAGTCACTTTTTACAAAATTAGACATAGTGTAGTTTCGCTTCTTCATATAAATTAATCATAATCATACTTTTAAACCCAGCATTTACAATGAATATTTGTATTTAAAATATCTTTAAATTTAATTCATAACATCACGGCTGGAGAAGCCAGCGAACTATCTACATTTAATAAACATAGGTACTAGTCGCCCTCTCCGTTCCAATAAAATTCAAGACAATCAGAATGAGTCGCATACCTCGTCACTGCTGAATTGAAGATTTTAAACTATCTACATTTAATAAACATTCAAGTCGTCCTCTCTGTGGCAAAAAAAAATAAGACAATCAGAGTGAGTGGCAAACCTGAATTAAAGATTTTAAATCTTACACAATAATATGATGTTTTACGAATACCCGCCTTTTACAGTACACTCAAAAATTTACAAAAGAGAGTGAGAGACTTATTTTTGTACGGGGACTCCACGTAACAAACAACGCTGGATAACAAATTTGAATCCTGAAAGGTCACGATCCTCATCAACAATGAAAACTGAATTATGGGAAGAAAGATAGAGAACATATTAATATCGTTAGTAACAACTTTAGTGAAGGTTTATAATACATTATTATTATTATAGTCTCGCTGAATCCTTTCCTGTTAGATCCCTCCCCCTAGCCTCCCCCCCCCTCCTCCTCTATCATGGTAGATTATGCTCCCTCCCATCCCTAGACTCCCATTGCCTCCCCCCGCCCCCATATACTCCTCCCCCACACACATCCAGACTATTCACAATGCCTTTTATTATCCCGACTCACAAGACTGTTCACCAAGATGAAGTGACGACATAAAAGCAAAATGTTGTAACTAAGTATGTAATTAGAAAAAAATATACCTAAGTGGTTTAATAATTCATTATGCATAATAATATACCAAGAGCATTAATTACATTTAATTTGTATTTTACATTTTCACATTTTTTGTGTTTTAGCATTTTATGTCTTCCTGTATCTTTTTATTCGTACTACCTCAATTGTATTATAAGTGGCCAATTTATGTTTATTAGTTTTGGTAAGAAAGGGATCTTAATTGGTTTGCTCTTTGTTGTTTTTTTAATGTTTGTACTTTTCGATTTCTTTTTTTTTTTACTTTTTTACACTTTCACGTAATAATTACGCCGAGCAGATCCTCTCCTTTTCCCCTTTCCCTTTCCCTTCCTATTCTTGTTGTATGTGTCCTTTTTATATTTTAACTTGTTTATATTATATATTTCATTTGTAGTTTTTTTTAGCATCTTGGTTTTATATACTTTTATCTATATGTATTTTCAATTATTTTTTATTTTTATTTATTTATTATTTTATTTTTTTGGGTTGGCTGGAAGAAATCGCATATGCGATAAGCCCGCCTTTTGGTAATTTATTGGAACAAAATCTTGTACACATTATTATATTGATGCCAATAAAGTTTTATTTATTTATTTATTGTTTCAACTGTTTGATACATACAGAATAAATAAAATAAAAAAACTCATTACTTATTCATGTCGCGTAATTATCACATAGTGAATGCCAACAACATCGAAAATATCAATATATAATTTCAAATACTAGGACGATATGCAGTGGCGAGATTATCACTATGAAGTGATTTCTTCCATCTAACCACGACACATTGATTTATAGGTACCTAATTAAAACAAATATACCTATACATAATATTATCAATAATATAATAATAGGTAAAGAAAAAACGAAATTTTAAATAATATTTGACACACACCCAACATGTAGTAATGATTATGGGTTGATTGGAAAAAGAGGAGGGGGGGGGGGTAAGGCTAAGGAACGTATACTGAGTTAGAAGACAACATTTTTCATTTAACTGAAGATTTGAAAACAGCGATTGTAAAACTCTAGCTTAATAGTTTCAAGTAACTCTTTTGCCCTGGTGATGTCGCAAAGTCTGTCAACATTATTTATTAATTTATTTATACCTATATTTTTTACTGTATATTAATTAAGTATAAGCAATTTTACACAAAAATACGAATATTAAATACAATCAGTGCCTACAAATACATAAAGCGATTATATCGAAGAGGCGAGATTTCTACCAATTAACCTTTCATGTCTATTTCACTGTAGATCTTTATGAAAGGAAGAGAGGAGGTAAATGGGTGTAAAATAGGTAGGAAAGGGACTAGAAAACAGGAGAAATTTTGAGTGATTAATGTTGTACGGCCTATACCGCCCGCTTGAAGGCGTGAAGAGTGGAGAGCAATCGAATTCTGGATGGGAGACTATATCAACAGCGAACAACGTGACAACAAAACAATTCGCAAAAAAACGACCTGGGTTGGTATCGCTAGATTTTATAGATTCTACAGGACACTCGAAGACTTACAGAAAAGTGAAAGAAATATATTATCTTCACGAGATACTTAAGTAAAATAAATAAACACTGCCATAAGACCACCATCATTGTCATCATCTCGACCCTAGAGCACAAACCAGACTCTTCCATTCAGAGCGTCTCTGTTCCAAGAAAGTCATCTCGTACCACAACAATCCTAGCGTACGAATTTAGTTGTCATGGGAACGGTGTATTATGAGTGGCCACCAAAGCCACCAACCACCTAAATATTACATAATTAAAATTTCGATTTTTTTTTTCAATAAAATCTTAGTTACAATGTTTTGGGTATAAGGAGACAATGCTACTTTAAATTACTGCCATCACACGAAACCTCTCATGGTTATACGACTTTCAAAACAATATTTCATACATTATCAGCCTTAAACATAACTTATATAAAGATCAAATTCCTTTGATGAGATCGTAAAGGCGAAATAGGAAAAAATGGAAGAAAAAATAATACAGTGAGGTACGTAATATAAAATCTATGAAAACTTTATGATGGGAATATGAACCCTAATGCGTTATGCAATAAGGCTGTTTTTGTCGTGTCAATATTTCATTTCCCTGTGGTAAATTGATCTTTTTAGTATTTTACTGTTCAACTATTTTTTTCTATTATACAGGGTGTTCTTTTTACAACTGGCACTCCACTTCCTTAGTGTGAATATTTTGAAATACTCGTCATTGAAATTTTTATTTATTTATTCTTAGCTGTGCATTGATTAAAAGCAATTTTACACATAAATATGATAAATAATAAAATTACCAAATACAATTATACACTGAGAAAAATACTCAAAACGAATCATTGGTACAGTACTATCAGATTAGGACAAGAGATCGTACAAACGATTCATTGGTATAAATCTATAATATTAACTCTTCGCAAACAAATCATTGGTAAATTTACCAACAACTTGTTTGCGAAGAGTGAATATTATAGAATCGTTTGTACGATCTCTGGTCCTAATCTGATAGTACCAATGATTCGTTGTGAAATTTCGCTAGTATTTTTCTCTGTGTAGGTAAGTACCTATAGAGCAGTGGCGAACTTTCCATATATGCAACAGCATGTATACGAAAGTAAAATTGAAAATTGTTTAAAAATTAAATCAAGACAAAAAAATTACCACTGACAACAATAATAAATTATATTATACTGTACAGTCACGGCATATCCCACAAGTGGGGTAACCAGCAGATCAGCTGTATGTAATAAACATGCGGACTGCCCTCGCTGTGTTAACAAATATATTTAGACTTTCAGGATGGGTGGTAAAACGCATCGCTCAATTGTATAATGTCTTTTTTCCTAGCACAAATTTTGTTTGGAAAAAAGTTTGGAGAAAATTTTGAATTTATTGGTATTACACACAAACAACGCCAATCTTACGATTCCATAAAAAATATACGGTTCCCTTTATATATTAAATATTAGGTTATGAAAAAAATTACCTATTTTCAATTCCATATACAGTCGATTTCGCTTAATTGGGAAACCGCTTAATCGGGACAGCCGCTTATTTGGGACAAATCTCAAAGAACAGAAACCAAATCAAGAAACCAATAGTAAATTTATATGCTTATTTGGGACAACATTCCGCTTAATTGGGACAGTAAATTTAAGATAACAGCACATATTTATTATGTTACACATATTCTCAAGAAAAAATATGGACAAAGAATTCTCATTTTTGCATTGAATTAAATTGTATGTACCTACCAACCCATTTATTATTATTTTAATATTATTATTTTAATATCAAATTTATTTTTTTCTTAAAAGTTTATATTACATAATATTTATAATTGTTATGATAATTTATATAACCTATATGTAATTTACAGTTTTCAAGAGTTTATAAAATAAAATTATTGAAAAAAAATACGCATTGTTGTTTTATGTGTGTATTACTGGTTAATGGCCTTAGTTGCCAAAACCAAATAAATTAATTTAAAAAAAATGTAAACTTAGCTTAATTGGGACAAAATGCCCAAGTCCCGGTGTGTCCCAATTAAGCGGAATCGACTGTATTCTAAATGTCGAACGAAATTATGTATATTGAATGAAACATAGACAACGTACCTATATCTTTATCAGTGCGATTATTTTATTTAACTTTTGGTTGTATTTTTAAAGCATATTATAATTATACCATAATTATAAAAATTGTGTTAAAAAATAAGACATTTCTATTTGTTGAATTATGGAACTGTACAATTGATATAATAATACACCCTACACGATGTCTCATCCACTGGGAAGGCTGTATATTAAACCAAGGGTGGCCAACCCGCGCCCCGCGGGGTGCCTGCGTATGGCCCGCGAAGCATATGCACACTTTTTATAATAGTCGGTACAAGTACCCGTTAATTTTTGAAAGAGGTATTTTGAGAAAATATTCTTAAAGAAAACTGAGGAGTTTTGAAACATTTCAAATTCCTATACCATTTTGAAAATTTGGCGACGGGGGGGGGGCAGAAATTTTGAGGTGAAATAAAATTATCAAATGTTTCATATATGGAGAATATTGTTGTGCGGCCCGGTAGGAAATCTCGTTCTGAAATTTTGCCCGGCTGCTGAAAAGGTTGGCCACCTACGGGTTAAACGAAACGCTTGTTTCAAAATTATCGAATCCTAAACCTATAATATTTTTTTGACAATGTTTTATTCGCTGGTTTATTTACCCAATAAATCCTGAACACTCTGTAGGCATATTTATGTTACTATAAAATAATTAATATACCTATAATGTAAGTAGGTTTAACTATTCGCTTATCCCATATGGACTCCCCGATAAAGAAAATGTCTCCCGCTCTTTACTGTAGATTTTCAAAACAGGAACCCGAAAACTTAGGGAATTTTACTTTACTCTCTCCCTGTTAAATATAAAACATTTTTTATTTTATTTTATGAATTTTTTGACACAAATGGATGTCGGGAACTGGATTTTTTACTTACTAGAAGTGTAGGTAGATGTCAAATATATCTTCCGATGTTGTTTCCATTAAGCTGCAACAGATGTCTTTCCAGTTTGAAAGCACAGAAATTATATGAAATCGTATAAAACTTGATTTCATGAGTGAAAAAATATTGAGTTGTAACGTACATACAACTTTTAAAATTTCAAGTCATGTGATAAGCATAACACAGAGGAATTGGGAATGTTACCTAGGTTTAAAGAGTACTCTTAACCAAGCCTAAGTCGATTCATATAAGCGTCGAAACTCTGTGTTGTGAATTCCTTAAGGAAGTTCACATTATGTATGTGTATCATATACAACATACCTACCTAGTTAATACCTATTCAAATAGGTTGACTATGGATAAGTGTGATCAATTGGAATGATTAATCTGGAGTAGTTTAAAATAATTTTTTCTTCTATTTGATTTATTCTGTCGAGATAATGTCAATGTCCTCGAGACAATGTCCTAACTAGGCGAAAGACGTCTCTCGAGAGAATAAGTAAATTACATAGTATAATAAAATATTATTAATTTCGTTATGGAATTCTACTACCTAAACACCGACAAGGTGAATACTCTCCGTTTCCTGCTTTGGCAGGTGTACGAAACATAAAGAAATTTCACATCTTAAATTGAGTTATGAAGTTTGCCACCCATCCTAAATGTCTTTATTTTTTTGTTGGTACCGATAAGGCATCTTGCGTCTTTATTACATGCAGCTAATCTGCTGGCTACCACACTTGTGGGATATGCCGTGATGGTATAGTAGCAGTAGAAGTACCTAGTTTCACGTTTTTATTTTATACCAAAATGTATGAGACATTCTATTCTATTTTTCTCAAGGCCATCCACTCGTTTGCGAGTGATTTAGATTGAGTGATTCTCAATGATGACACATCTAGGAATTATTATAATTATTAATAGAATCAAAATTAAGTTATCACTATACTTTTGATAATAAATATAAAATACTTATATCTATCTATAATATAGCTTTGGGTTAGTTGGAAGAGATCGCGCCTTTGCGAAAACTCACCCTCTATATTATATTAAATTTGAAATAATATGTACCTATTGTGATCAATGTACACTGAGAAAAATACTCACAACGAATCATTGGTACGTACTATCAGATAAGGACAAGAGATAGTACAAACGATTCGTTAGTACGAATCTATAATATTAATTTTTCGCAAACGAATTGTTGGTAAATTTACTAACGACTTGTTTGCTCTATCTATCTATATCTATACCCTCACGCCGTGTCCCAAGTGGGGTAGGCAGAGAGAACGGAACGCCAAACAGATCTATCTTTACACACTTCCTTCGCTTCCTCCACATTCATACAGTTCCTCATACACGCACGTCGGTTCCTCTTACTCAACACGCGGCCGTCCTTGAGAATTTGATCCACGTGATCAAGCCACGTGGTTCTCGGACGCCCGCGTTTCCTCACACCCTTTCTTTCAGACAAGTATATCCTCTTTGTCATTCTTACCTCGTTCATTCGTTCAACATGCCCAAACCACCGTAGTTTATTCACGCGCATTCTGTCCACAACAGTCTTCTTGCATCCGCTCATTCTTCTAATATCCTCATTCTTCACTCTATCACGCAGCGTTTTACCAACCATTCTTCTCAACGATCGCATCTCTACTGCATTTATTCCACTTTCGTCCTTCTTCAACCACGTCCATGTCTCGCTTGCATACGATAGGTTAATAATATTATTGATTCGTACTAATGAATCGTTTGTACTATCTCTGGTCCTAATCTGTACGTAGGTAGGTACCAACGATTCGTTGTGAGTATTTTTCTCAGTGTGGCGGCAAACTCCACATTCACAACACAAGCTTTTAGCTTACTGTGAAAGGTGTATGAGGTAGTATTTGGGCTTATAACAAAAACCCAAATATATCCTTTTTTTAAATGTCACTTAACATTACTCTTCTACTCTCTTGGTGTATGTTAATTTGTATTATTGTAAACAATGTACAGTGAAGAATAAAATAAATAAATAAATAAAATAGTTGTGATATGAAGTTTAATTAATGCAAAAGCAAATTTAACCAAATTAAAGACTAGCTCAGGATAAACAGAAGATTACTCAAGGGCAGATTGTGTAAGGCGATGATAATCTATGTAGGATTAGCTAGGGTAAGTGTATCTATGGGGCAAGTGTGTTTGAAGTCTACACTGATTTTGAAATAATATTTTTGTTTTTCAATAGATGCATAATAATTAGGTATCAACACGAATTGTTGATGTTTCAATGTTACGTACGTAACAAATATGTTTTTAGAACACTCAGAACTGCTTTTACCATTGCTGGGAGCATTGGCCATGGCCAGAAATTGCAGTAGAGGCCGGGCAAGATGAACCACCTTCATAGATTGAAAAGAAGAATTGAAAAGCTGACAGGAAATCGGTAGAAATGTATTAAAAACTAGGTTTGTTAACAGACCAATCAAATTATTATTATTATTAAAAGGACACCATATTCTACTGGGACCATTAGGTACAGGCTTCCTACCAATGCGATCCCAGATAAAAAAAAAACATTTACAATAGTGTTTCCACTTTCTTTACAAATTCACCGTATGTTATGACGTGGAACATGACCACATTCGGGGAAATATTATTGAACAATCGAATTGTATTTGCTATTGGTGACTGCGAGAATGTTGGTTCGGCTTGTAGGTGAATAGAACAGCATTATGCTGACGTGATTATGGATTATAAATATGGATTTACAACTCATAAAAAGAAAATATGATTTACGTTAAACTTTAGACACTTACCTATCAGATAAAATGACGGCCTCGATTCTGAATATTATCATAATAAAATTATCTTAATATATTAAGTATATTGTTTGAAATACTAATATTTGATTTTATATCCGTTCAAGAAAAGTCCAAAGTGATCTACCCACACAAGAAAAATAGACGGGTACAAAATGTACGTATTAAATATATTCAAAAACTTTTCCTTTGACTTTATATGTAAGTTTATTTAATGCTACAAAAACTATGGAAATATAAAAAAAATGGAAATGTCGGGTTTTCATTTATTCATATAATACAACGCCTACACCCGGCCTGTTACATTACAACCCTTCCTTATTTAAAAAGATTCGTTATTTCAATATTTTCCATAGACTAAAATATAATAATATATATCTATTTAATATCATAACGAAAGCTGTTTAATAAAAAACCTTCAGTTCAATATTCAACGGAAAGCCTTCACCGTCTATAAAGCTCTCCGCACGAGGATAAAAAACAAGTTTATAAAACTGTAGCGCAAAAAGCTACACATACAGCAAGGAACGAAAGCTTTGTATATTTATAATTTTATTACTATAAGTATGGAATACAAAATTCTGCCCTATTTTCATCATGCTGGGAGTCTTTCAGAGATGAAAAGAAAGAAACGAAGAAGATGAAAAACAAAAGAAGAATAATAATAATATTATAAAAAAAACAATCGCGAATCGTTATGTTGCTGCTATTGGTTGAAAAATTCTTAGCCCCACCTACCAAGGGGTGTAAACCCTCGGACTAACAACGTTGGGTGGGGGGTTGTTTCTACCCCCGTTTCCTCGTGTACTGGAAGAGGGGGTTTTGTGTGATGTACCACAATATCGTTTATTTAGTTCAGCATTGAGGCTCTGCGTGGATTGTGTGTTTTCATTATTATCGTTGTATAACAATTATTACTGTAGGTATAATATCGTTATTCTTCTTGTTAAATCGCTCTCATATACACGACTATTGTGTTATGATATTAACTATTATGAATTATTATTTTATAGCAGATATTAATTATATTATCAACACGTGATTTATAACCTGCTATTTAAATTAATATAATCGACTGTTAATTGTGTTTACATAATTAAATTCGAATAATTTAACTAAATTGCCTAAATTAATTTGCGCATTTTTTTGTGATTTCTAAAGTGTGTTTTTGAGGATTTGTTTAAATATTATGGTGTAAAAAAGAAATGATAAAAGAACGTTGATATTTTTTCAATCAAATATTATGGATAGTTTATTAAATTTTAGGATATAGGATAATGTATCCTAATCCATCTGTAACAGGGCAGTTCACAAGTCCGGCACTGACAGGAGCTCTACCAACAGTTCCCATCAGATATCCGCCAAACATGATCAAAACAATAAACAACAATCACCCTATCACGACGATGGCATCACCATTTTTTGTTGACAACCTTCTACAGCATCAAAAGGCTGCTGTGAATTTTCAATCACAATTCGTAAACTCACAACTTCAATCTTATATACAGGAACAACATCACCAATTTATGATTCAACAAAGTCAATTGAGACATCAACAAGCTTTAAAGTATGCAGCTGCCAATTTGCAAGATGGATATATTATCAATAACAATGACCAACATAGAAAGAATTCATTAGAAAGAATATCCGGCTTTTCTCCTCAACATCTTTCGAGAGGCAACTCGCCCAATTCTGAAGAAGCTTCTCCAAGAATGGATTATGAAGAAGATGATGAACATTTAAATCATACTCGAAAGCATGAAGTAAAAGAGGCTAACAGTGACGCGAGAGATGCAAGTGAACCTCAGGAATACAGCAGCCCTCGAAATGTGAATGGGAGAACTAGTGCTGGTGAAGTTAGAAGTACAGAATTCGATGAAACCGAAAACAAAGAAGAAAATTCACACTCAGCAGATGAAGAGATCTATACGGAAGATTCTCCATCTAGATCTCCTATAAATAATGACATTTCTTCAACAGTCAAAAGTGAATTGCAAATGTCTCCAACTAATTACGATCAACAGAGGTTTTATGGAGGCAGTTACCAAGAAAAATATGACGAAAAAAAAGAACCGCAAGAAGATAGCAGAGGTAATAAAGAAGATTTTCAAGAAGAACCAGATGTTAATACTAATAATGATTCGGATACAGAAAGTAGGCCGGATAGAAAAATTCTAAGAAATTCATGTTCCAATTGTGGATCATACGAATGCAATCCATTTTATCCAAGTTGTAAAAATTATGGAGCAAATAATTTAGGAATAAGAAGATATGATATGTTAGAAAGAAGAATTAGTAATGATAGCTTAGAGACTGGGTATAGATCTCCTGGGAGAAATGAAATTAACGGAGATGAAAGACTGAAATTTGGTGATAAGGAAAGTCATTTAGATATATTAAAAAGAACAAGTTTAGAGAGCGGACATGTAGTGCAGAAACCTGTGCTCAAATTTAGTGTTAGTGCTATACTTGGTGATCAGAACACCGACGGAGATAGAACTGCGGCGACAAGTGGCGTCAAAGTTGGACATCCTCAAGGTAAGATATTATGCCCATTACCTACTTTAGGTACCTACATGTAAAGTTTTTGAAAAGCAGATTTTTCTTTTTTAAGATAAGGCCGGTTACCCAAAAATATAATTCGACAATTGCCATTTGCTTCATTTTATGATTTCCAGCTTTTTATGTAAATTTTCGAGCGGTCCGTAAAAGGCAAGCATTTCATAAAATGTAACTTGTAAGGGATAATATAACATCTCCAATCCATCGGTGATAAGGTATGTGACCGTTTAAGAATATTTGTTTGCACAAAGAGTACGACACTTATGTTCATTTAGTTAATATTGTCGACTGACGGCACTTGGAGGAAGTTCATGATAAATTAATAATAAAACACTTATATTTAGTACTTCTATATCGACTTTATTAATTGCAAGCCAACTTTCAAGCAAAACACTTTACGTAAGCCTGATGATGAGAGCGGAAGCTCTTCAAATCCGGCTCACGATTAATAAAGTCACAACATATGGAAGTCCTAAATAAAAGTCTTTTATTTTATTAACATTTGTTAATTGTTTGCAATTATTTCATTCCTGGGAGATGGACGGATCGTACATATAGATAGACTTTTTTAAGGGTAGCGCCCTCCACAAACTTCGTACCGTACCTAGAGATATGTATTTTCTTAATGACACACACATACACAAGCAGGATTTCATGTCGCAGTGCCCCCCAGAGGGAGCACTTTATAGATAGAGAAGAGTCTCAAACTTTCAATCGAGATGTTCCGGGTTCAATTTCTCCGATCTATTCTACCTTCACGACACAGGCGTATTGCTTTCTGTAAAGATGTTTAAGGATGTTTTTAAAAACCCAGATTTAGCTTTTATTTTTTATTACTGTGCTTGCTACTCTCGGCTAGGGGTACATCGGAAGAGTGTAGTCAAAAGATACCTTATACAGGGGCATTTTGGTCGGCCAGTCCTCCGGTGTGGACAATAAGTGTATAATTTTGATAAATAGAAGCCTCCAGGCTTCTAAGGTATCCGGGTGAACGGAGGGTCTCCTTCAATTTTGAATATCACGTAAGTGTAGTTGACGCACTTGTAAACTTGAGAACACAAAGAAGGTTTTTCATAATGCGAGGAAAATATTATGATAAAGACATTATTGTGATGGATACAATGTTCCCTAAATTGTTTTCCCCTATTTTATTTGCTATGTTTGGCATTCCTATTAGTAAATCACCGCTGTTACTAATGTCCCTCTATTAGGGATTAAATTTCTTTCTTTACTTTGTACTATCCACTTAATTTCGCAGACAACAATTTCTATTTATCTATGCCATCACAAAATCTTAAACAAATGGAGAAACCAGCGAACTATTCGCATGCATTGAACATCCATTTTTTTCTTTTCGTGCTAGAAAAAAATAACACTTTTAGGAAATGTTGTCTGAAAATCGGGATCTTTGTGTAATAATTGTTGCTGTTGTCTCGAGCTTTCGGTGAGCGTGCTGTCGCTATCTTTAGAAGATTCAGGATTTTCCTGAAGATGGCCACAGTAAGCACGCCGATAGCTTGAGTCAACAGCAATATGGAGATCCTGGCGATAACCAGGGAACATGATGAGGACCGTAGAAACCTGAAGAATTATTTAGAAAATAACTTTGTTTACAATTCTTTCTATAGTTTTAATGGTTCATTAGAACTTGTTACTCATTCAAAACCTCACGATATTTCTCATTAGTGGGGTAGCTATAGCGAACTAACTTCATATAAAAACTTGCAAATCGTCCCCGTTGTGCTAACAAAAGTTAGGATGGGTTGCAAATCTTTTCGCCGAATAGATGTCTTGCAAGGAATATTTTTCGATTATCTGCTTTTTGGAAGACTCTCGAAAACTTACAGAAAAAATAGGATGTTTTTAAACTCGAGTTTAAAGAACACTGTTATTGCCATTATTTCGCGCATCGGTTTTCTTTTGGGAAAAGAAATATTACATTTTTGAAGAATGCTTTCACATTGTTTTTTAGTTCAACTTACCCTACTAACTTTTTTTTTTTTTTTTTGAGGGGAAATCCTAGTCATGGACACCCGGCCTTTCTGGCCAGGTAGTGCCGGACTCCAACCGGCTAAAACCCCTCATCTTCTACCACGTCTCGGTTCCTGCCTTTCGGCCTACCCAGAGACGTGGCGTTGTCTTATTATCATTTTCTTTCCTGGTTCTCATCATGCTCTTTTTTCCTCATTATGTTTTCTATGTATTCTTGAATGAGCCTCCAGTATTTTACCGAAACCATCATTGTTCGAATGATGGTTTCTGGTGACAAGGTTTCGCATATTTTTCTTTCTAGTCTTATTCTGTCCTCGTGCCATTTGGATCATTTGAAGAATGTATGCTCCGAGTCATCTATACCCTCCCTGCAGTATGTGCACTCATCTGAGTTGAGCTTTCCAATCCTCTTCAGGTACGAGCCGAAGACACCGTGTCCTGTTAGGAACTGGGTCATGTGGAACGTTACCTCTCCATGTGGCCTTTGGATCCAGTGTTTGATGTCTTTGATGACTCTGTGAGTCCATCTTCCCCTTGTGGATGCGTCCCACGACTCTTGCCAGGCGTGTAGCGTCCTCTCTCTTTCTATCTTTTTTGTGTCTTCGTCAATAGGCCTGTTGGTTCTGTAGAGCCTGCTTCTCTCCTTCGCCAATAGATTAATTGGGACCATCCCCGCAATTACCAGGGCCGCGTCCGTTGACGTGGTCCTGTATGCACAGCATGTTCTGAGTGCCAGCACTCTTTGGCCGTTGAGAACCATGTTTTCATCTGTATTTTAAGGCGCACGTCCACACCGGTGCAGCGTAAAGGATAATGGACTGCACCGCCATTGCCAGAGTCTGTCGTTTTTTTTGTCTCGGGCCTTTTATGTTTGGGAGGATTGCACAAAGTGCCCTTGAAGACCTCTGCGCTTTCTCGCAGACATGTTTAATATGTCTCCCAAAGTTTAGTTCTGGGTCTAATTTGACCCCTAAGTATGTCGCTTCACTTGCTAGGGGAATTGTGACCTCCTCGAATTCAAAGACAATATCTTTAGCTCTCCTATTTCCGCTCAGCATGATTGCCACCGTCTTTTCTGGGGCAATAGCTAATTGGTTTTCGTGCATCCATATACTTATGCTGTGCAGGGCGGTCTCCGTCTTTACTACTATTTCGGCTTGGGTTTTCGCGACCACCGAAACCGCTAGGTCATCCGCGTAGCATACAAGGTTCACGCCATTTGGTACTTCTAAGGTCATGACGCTGTCGTACAGGACATTCCACAGTGTCGGTCCCAGTACTGAGCCCTGCGGCACCCCACCACAAGTTTCCATGTCCAGAGCTTGTTGGATCCTGGTTTTGCGATCTGTTAGGTAGTCTATTAATATATTTGTCAGATAAAGGTTTACATTTTTTTCCCTTAACTTGTCTATGATAATTGGCCACGACGCCGTGTTAAAGGCATTTTTGACGTCAACAAGTACTAATACGTTAAACAGTTTTTTTTCTTTTGCTTCTTCCAAATATCTAGCCCAAGATGCGAACTTCTCTTAGAAAAAAAAACTAAGGTCTTTGAAGAACTATTTATCACAAAAAAAGACAGAGAAATGAAAAAAGAACAAGGACCAGAAACACAAAGCGAGTGGGAAAATGTCAGCACTGCCGAACTAACAAGGGCTCTCAAAAGAATAAAACCACGAAAGTCCCCTGGCCCTGACGGAATCCCACCGGAAGCAGTAAAAAAATTGGTCTCGCAAAACACAGAATACTTCGAGACCCTTTTCGGGGACCTCATTAAGAGAGGCCAATTTCCGAACAGGTGGAAGTGCGCAAAACTCGTTCTCATTGAAAAACCGAGAAAAAACCCAAGTGATCAGAAAAAATACAGGCCTATATGCCTACTCAACGTTGTGGCCAAATTATTTGAAACTATAATCAATGACAGACTCACAAGGGAACTGGAAGAAAAAAATGCCATAAGCGAAAATCAGTTTGGGTTCAGAAAGGGCAGATCAACGGTGGACGCAGTCAACAAGGTAGTGGCTTTGGCAAACCCTACTAACTGCTACTGCTACTATCTACTATACCATCACGGCATATCCCACAAGTGTGGTAGCCAGCAGATCAGCTGCATGTAAGAAACATGCAAACTGTCCTCTTCGTGCCAATATAAAATCAAGACATTCAGGATGGGTGGCAAGCCTCATCGCTGAATTTAAGATGTAAAATGTCTTAATTTTTTCGAACACCTGCCTTTTACAGGGCACTCGAAAACTAACCCTACTAACTGACGATTCTGAATAGATACTCATAAAAATACTATATTAAAATGACTCTAAATCAGATTACCTGAGGAAACGCGGGCGTCCGAGAACCACGTGGCTTGATCACGTGGACCAAATTCTCAAGGACGGCCGCGTGTTGAGTAAGAGGAACCGACGTGCGTGTATGAGGAACTGTATGAATGTGGAGGAAGCGAAGGAAGTGTGTAAAGATAGATCTGTTTGGCGTTCCGTTCTCTCTGCCTACCCCACTTGGGACACGGCGTGAGGGTATAGTATAGTATAGTATAGTATAAATCAGATTATCAACTTGTGAATCCTAGATTATTTTAAAAAATCTAGTATTTTTTGTCTATAACGGATATGCAATCAAACACTGTGTGTATATTGTATTCTATCATATTATTAGTAGCTATTAGGAATCTATTATCGATGGGGTAGTAATAGGAGGACCTTTTAGGGGTTTGTTTCACCCCATACAACGTGTGTCCGGTTATGTACATCCTATATAGGATGATACACACAATATTATTATGTATCGGATATTCAGAGCACGCAGCTATCCACCACAATATCCCAACCAACACTTAGCGACTATTAAGAGGCCATTAGATGACCGCGGAGTGTGGCAGGGCCTTAAAGCCTTAAAATATATTGTATCATACATATAATGTGAGGGTGGATTGGAAAAAATTAAATAATATTCATTTATTCATCCATAGCATCACGGTATTTCCCTCAAGTGGGGTAGCCAGTGGAATAACTGCATGTAATAAATACACGCCAATTCTCTTTGTGCCAATTGAAGTTAAGACATTCAGAACGGGTGGTAAACCTAATCGCTGAATTGAAGATATCAAATGTCTCATTATGTTTTACGATTTCCTGCTTTTTGCAGGATACAATAAAACTAACTTAAAAGAGTGGAGACCTATTCTTTTCTTTTATTTTCCATATTAAAATAACAATTTCTTATCCCGAGGAGTACCGTACACAGAATAAATCTCTCACTTCTTTCATCTTATATGGACATTGTCAATTTAATTATTTCATACATATCCGTCCCAGAACAGAGCAATCTAGTGGGACGGTGTAATTTCCCTGTCTTGCGTGAATCAATTAGCGACTTACACGATCAGGCGGGCCAGGGGTGGCCTGATATGGGACCCTATTTTCTACAAAGACCAACATACCTAATTTATCCATTTTTTGGTCCCTGTGAGGGCTGCCCCTGGCTCGCTCATCTGAGATCCCTATAAGGAGCCCATGATGAGTTTGATAAGAAGAAGTAGTGATATGTGTACTATACTATACTATACCCTCACGCCGTATCCCAAGTGGGGTAGGCAGAGAGAACGGAACGCCACACAGATCTATCTTTACAC
Source organism: Athripsodes cinereus (assembly GCA_947579605.1). Lineage (NCBI taxonomy): Eukaryota > Metazoa > Arthropoda > Insecta > Trichoptera > Leptoceridae > Athripsodes > Athripsodes cinereus. The sequence continues at coordinate 1,685,569 of OX388307.1, forward strand.
ACTTCCTTCGCTTCCTCCAAGTTCATACAGTTTCTCATACACGCACGTCGATTCCTCTTACTCAACACGCGGCCGTCCTTGAGAATTTGATCCACGTGATCAAGCCACGTGGTTCTCGGACGTCCGCGCTTCCTCACACCTTTTCTTTCAGACAAGTATATCCTCTTTGTCATTCTTACTTCGTTCATTCGTTCAACGTGTCCAAACCACCGTAGTTTATTCACGCGCATTCTGTCCACAACACTCTTCTTGCATCCGCTCATTCTTCTAATATCCTCATTCTTCACTCTATCACGCAGCGTTTTACCAACCATTCTTCTTAACGATCGCATCTCCACTGCATTTACTCCACATTCGTCCTTCTTCAGCCACGTCCATGTCTCGCTTGCATACGTAAGTGACGGTACCAGAATGGTATTGTGCACCAGCATTTTAGCCATGTTCGACACATTGCCATTGCTGACAATGGGTCGAAGTGCACCGTTCACTCTAGCACCGGCCACTTTCCTTCTTTCAATGTCCCTATCGCATCTTCCATCCCTCGTAAACATACTTCCCAAATATACATACTCACTTACTTGCTCCAAACATTCGTCACCAACTTTAATCTCGCAAATCGTTTTTTCATTCTCTCTTTCAAGTGATATGTGTTGTCCATAATAATTTAAAATATATTGTGAAAATTGTCAAATGTACCTATTGTAAGAAGGGAAATAAAAGAATTTCATTTCATTTCATATACGTACATAGTGCATCTTCTTCCCCTTGTCCTAGTTGGGTCGGGGACCCATTGCGCCTAGGTACCTCCTCCAGAGATCCCTGTCCACCGCCGCTTCCAGGACCTCTGGCTACTCCAAACCAATTATTTCACGTAACTTTTATTTTATTTAAAAAAATTGAAGCACCAAAACATATTTTTTCTTTATCGAAGCACTAAGATTAATGTTAGCTCTACGATTTTGTTGTTGTAAATCGATTCGATCGATTTAAGACAATATTTAAATTTTTAAAAGCGAGACGTCAAAGGCTGCACAGGCAGCTACTGTGAGCGCCATCCATCCACCGACATAATATCAATTTCCTCTCCCTTTGGTATTTTGATATGAAATCGTTGTTTATTTACTTATGCACTCCTTTATGTAATCACTCAAAACCCTCTTGTACAAGGGTGGATATAAGTATACCTATACAACTTCTACTATACTATCACGGCATATCCCATAAATGGGGTAGCTGTCGTTCCGTGGAGCAACCGGCAATGAATTGATCTCTCAATCTTTTGTCCTGCAAAAGGAAAGTGTTTGAATAAAAAATACATTTCCACTACTACTACCTACTAGGTAGGTTCCATCACGGTATATCCCACTTGTGGGATAGCCAGCAGACCAGCTGCATGTAATACCTAATCATCCTTTCTGTATCAACAAAATATTAAGACATTTTAGACCGGTGGCAAACCTCATCGCTGAATTTAAGGAATGAACATGCAGGTCGCTATACAGTAATAACAATAAGACAATCAGTATGGGTGGCATACGACATTTCTCACAAGTGGGGTAGCCAGCAAACCAGCTGCATGTAATAAACATGTAAACTGTCTTCTCTGTCTTCAACAAAAAAATTAAGACATTCAAGACGGGTGGCAAACCTCATCGCTGAATCTAAGATGTGAAAGACTTTCAACTTTATATATTGAACATGCAAGTCCGCTATTAACAATTCAGGACGGGTGGTATGCCTCATCACTGCTAAATTGAATTTGTAAAGCGCCGTTTAATCATAATATGACCTCATGGGCGCCATATACCGGCGAGTCCATCACTCGAAACTCCCAGCAAAAAGGTGCGTCTTCAACCTTCTTCTAAAGCTCTCTGCATTTGCCTCCACTCATAGACCCAGAGGCAGCTTGTTCCAGCATCTGGGACCTCTAATGGTCCTGGGAATGCTCTATCTCCAAAGCCTGTCCCTCGAAATCGACATGGCTCAATAAATCTGCCTTTTACGAATAAAATTGCCTAAATATGAGATTATTAAACTTGCGAAATAAATAATTTAAAATAACCCGTTAAGGTATTTAAAAAAATAAACGAAATTATTCATCTATACCAGGCGTCGGCAACCTATGGCACGCGTGCCAGTCTTGGCACGCGATGGGGTTCTGAATGGCACTCTACAAAGTAATCAGGGACAAGGTTCGCATTAAAAAAATTAATTTATGTTAGAATTTTATGTTATTTTTTTAATAAATATGTTTAAAAGATAAATTTGGTATAAAATTCTTCTCTTCTAGAACCCCATTATATAATTTAGAATTAAGGCGGCACCCTGAATCATATTGGTAGAGTGGCTTGGCACACCACAGCTAAAAGGTTGCCGACCCCTGATCTATGTATACCAAGGGTGGGCAACCCGCGGCCCGTTGGGTGTCTACGTGCGGCCCGCGAAACATATGGACACTTTATTTAATAATTGTCGGTACAAGTACCCGTTACTTTTTTGAAAGAGGTATTTTGAGAAAATGTTCTTAAAGAAAACCTAGGAGTTATGAAACAGTTACAATTCCTATACCATTTTAAAAATTTGGCGACGGGGAGGGGTAGAAATTTTAAGGTGAAGTAATATTATCAAATGTTCCATATACGGAGTAGGTATATTGTTGTGCGGCCCGGTAGGAAATCTCACTCTGAAATTTGGCCCGGCTACTGAAAAGGTTGGCCACCCATGATCTATACCTTAGTAATATTATTAATTATTGTGTCGGTATTAAGCTAGTAGAATTCTATAATGAAATTGAAAAAACAAATGTTTTTTTCCACTTCATAGATTTTAATTAAGAGTGAAAAAACATTTGGTTTTTAATTTCTCTATACCTAAATAGGTAGGTATATTGTAAAAAAACTCCATCAATCAAACTCTTACAAAATTGTTTTTGACAAGTTTGTAAGCGTAATAGGTAGGTACCTACTAAACAAATTAGAGTTACCCCTGTGTGCCTTTGGGGACACGTTGGTGTTAATTTGATTATGAACACTCCGCGGGATTTCACCCACATCTTAAGGAATCAAGTGCCTACCTATTTTACAACATTTCCTCTACAAACCCCAAGTACCTAACTCTCTACATAAAACTACCTTTCATCCCGATTTTACTTTGTATAAATATACCTACAAACTCAAATGTCTTAAGGCCGCCCAAAAGCAAAAACGGTAAAATATTCAATTTTCAACAAATTTGGTAGAAAAACTTTCAAGTTAAACCCTGTGAACATTTTGATTTGATGAAATATTATGAAAACAAATATTTATTACCAAAATTATTTTTTACTTATAAAAACTAAATAGCCGACTGACAAGATTTATTTAGGTTCTCTTTGTTATATCAAAATACAAACTATTTGTAAAATATATATTCATCCTATCAAGTACGTAAATACTATGGATTTTAGCAAACTTTTTTAATAAACAATGTGGTGATTTTTTGTTTCAAAATATGAGATATTTTATCAATCAAATGGATTTTTAAATCGGTCTATATCCATGAAAAAACAACAAAAATATTATATATATTCAACTATCTAAATATTCGTAATATTTAAAAAAAATATATGAAAATTTGTAGGATTCTCGTGCATTGTATGCCAAACACACCTCCGATTTCGATTTTTAGAAATATGCTTTTTTAAAAACGAATACTATGATCTATAATCAAGTTTTTTTTAAGTAAAAAACTAATATTGGTAATAAATATTTGTTTTCATATTTTATCAAATCAAAATGTTCGCAGTGTCAACAAGTTTTGAAAGTTTGTATATCAAACATGTTGAAAATTGAATATTTTACCGTTTTTGCTAGAGAGCGCTCTCAAGGAGTCCTATTTAATTTCCAGATTCGAATATGATATTTCAGCGATGAGGTTTGCCGCCCATCCTGAATGTCTTAATTTTTTGCTGGCACGGAGAGGATAGCTTGCATGTTAATTATATGCAGCTGGTCTGCTGGCAACCCCACTTGTGGGATATGCTGTGATGATGTAGTAGTAGATATAATATGTATTATATTTAGCTATTAAAGACGAATGTTATTTTCTTATTACGATAATAACAGTAAAAAAATAAATAACAGTGATATAATATTTAATGGTATCATCTGCTATTAAATTCACACCTCAGAAGTGATTTGAAAATAACGTAATATTTCCTTTCGTTTATTATTGCTAATAGACAAGATCATAATAAGATTGTTACTCCATACCAAATATTAAAAAAACTAGGATGGCTTTACCAGATTTCGTCCAGGAAATAGATTTTCAAGTTGAACAAAATTATCTCTTGCGGATCAAAAGCATCCTAAAGCTTTTTTCTGTTTTTGATATAATATATAGCAATTTTTCATAGTGTTTGTGATTTTTGTTTTTTTTTTTATTCTATGTGAATTTTGTTTTGTTTTGTATAATTAATATGACGTGGTTAGATGGAAGAAATCACTAACATAGTTATAATGTTGCCACTGCTTATCATCACATTTTTTTATGTTAATTGTTTTGTTGATTTTGTAATGTAAATGATGATGTGCAAGAAGAATTAAAATAAATAAATTATGCCCAGCAAAAATATGGTAAAATTTACAATGGGTAAATCGTAACATTTTATTTAGCAGTTTTTATACTTTTAGTTATATTTTTATTTTTCCTTTTTTGTAAATAAAAACTCCTAAATATTGTTGCATTTAGTATTATCAATATTTAAACTAATTGCAGTATTCGCTATATTGTTAACGAAAGTAATATTTCTTATATTACGAGTCCTTTATGAAGCAAGGAAAATATATTTTAGATACATTTTCTCGAAAACCAGAATTATATATGTTACTTCATTTTATTATATTTTTAAATTATAATTCATACTCTATTTTAGTTATAATTCTTCCATTTTGACAATAAAACAGAGATGGATCTTTGAATTACTTGTGGAAACCTTATGGTTTTAAAAGGGTTAATATCTCTGTCAATAAATAAGATGTGTTAAACGTTTTTAGCCTTGCACATACCTAAAGAATGAGACTATGCATAGAGTGTATTATTTTACCTCTGTCTTGTTTAGTTACGGTATCTTTAAAGTACATACATATAAACATAAATAGGTACAAACAGAGTAAAATATATATGCAGCGATATCTATTCTAGGTACTATTGAAAATAATAATTTTCTTTTAGTGTTATTTCTATTGTCGAGTGAAATTTGATATTCCAATAAATTTTCATGGATTGTTCCGTGCGACTATTTGTTGGCAATGTTGTTATTTTGTTATTGTACTAACATAACCTTTATTGTAATATTAACTGTAGCAGTTTTCGGAACAGTGACAAATAACATCGCAGTTACATATTGTGAATTTTGATTTTTATTTTGTTAGTACCTACATAATATATGCCAAGATAGAGACTCTCCTTAGATTCTGTTTCTTTTTGATGATGTGTTTTTTTTGTCTCTTTTCTTTGTTTTTTGAATTGGTATTCTTTTTTTTCATTGTTCCTTCTGAGATAGCCTTATCCAAAAACTGTTATTAATAATATTAGTGGCGGAACAAGACTCTTTTGATTGGTCGGGTTTACGTAGTAAAATTTTTCGCTGACTTTGATTTTGTTATAAAAATAAAAGAAGATACCCAGCTTTGCAGATTGTTCAGCCTTCTCCTCTCTTAAGGTTGATAGTAGTTAGATTATAAATCTTTCCTATCCTAACATGGCATCGACTACAAATGACGTAGCCAGCAGACGAACTTAATAAACATAATATACCTACACATTGACTGTTCTTTTGGTGTCATAACAAATAAGGAATTCGGAAGTAGCGTGTTTACATTATTCACATTAAAAAAATACATAAAAAAACGATGAGATTCTGAAATATCTTAAATTCGTACGCCAAAGAGAAAAATTAGCAACGGAGAGCTTACGTAAAACTTCATTGATATTAATTTAGATTGAATTCAATACAACAATTAAGTGAAAGTACTACTACTACTATATCATCACCATCACGGCATATCCCACAAGTGGGGTAGCCAGCAGATCAGCTGCACATAAGAAACACGCAAACTGTCCTCCTCGTACCAATAAAAAACCAAGTGAAAGTACAGTGTTTTTTGTTTATTTTTTTATTATCAAAATTCAAATGACCTTTCATTGTGTTTCCTCTTCGAACATCGAAAAGTTATTATCCAGTTGATGTCAGTGACTGTAACATCTGCGATTTATAAAAATCGCTGTGACTATTTTGTTTAATCTTCTCTAAAGAGATTTCCCTGTACAGTTCAACCATCATAACCAATAAAAACAATAAGCAACACCCGACGCCGCAATCAAATACTGAAACTGTGTACCGCGTACCTCTCCACAGCCAACATAAACTATTATATTGTATCATAATACCTCCATACTATACATAGGATGTATCTACATATCTATATTCGGTTCATCTGTAAATGTTGATAATTTTATTTGATGTCATTGATGTTTTCGGGTGTGCTGCATAGATTTGCGATATTTCCTTTCTCTCTTTTAACTTTCAGCCTCAGTATTGGACCTTGTAACTATGTTCAGAGATATAATTTATTCTAAACTTTATTTTAGACTTTAAACTTTAGAAAAATTTATTCTAAAGTTTAGAAAATATTTAAGTCCAGGCTGGAAATAATATAAGACTGTTTTGGTATGTACCTAGGTACCTACCCTCGATTTGAATTACTTTTTTTTTTGGAAAAAGATGTAGGTATCTGGGTTTTTATACAACCTTATACTCCTGTCACAGTAAGCTAAAAGTTCGTGTCGTGAAAGGGAGTTTGCCGGCACCTGTGATCGAACCACGCACCTCATATGCACGAGGCCCAGACTCTATCTCCAGGCTACCGACGACCCAGATCAATCGTTTTATATTTTATTTACCTATAAATAGTTATTAATTTATTTTCATCTACCTTGCGTTATTAGATATCTCATCAATCTTGGCTTCTTGAAAAAAAAGCTTCATAAAAAGCTAAAAAAGAATTACCAACAATTTGTTTACGAAAAGTTAATATTATGGATTCGTACTAATGAATCGTTTGTACTATCTCTGGTCCTAATCTGATAATACGTAAGTACCAATGATTCGTTGTGAAATTTCGTTAGTATTTTTCTCAGTGTATACTAAAATGAAATAAAATCTGGTTTCTCGAATTCATAGTATAAACTCGTAGGTATAATGCATTCATGTGTATTACCCATAAGTGTGAGGGAGGTAGACAGGTGCTTTAAAACTCCCTTAAGGCCACCTACTACCTGATTCCGAAGGGTGTTAAGACCATTCAAGCAAGCACCTACCACCATCACACGTGTGTGTATATATGTGTGTGTATGTCACCTTCCTTCAATGAGAATACTCTGTCATACTTGTATTATTATTTTAAAAGTGGCTCGCTGCCGCCGGGAGCCATTTTATTTTCCAGCGGCCATTTTGCAGTCGTTTCATGTTTTTACGCGGCAAATTGTCGACACCAGCAGTTACCTACATAACATACAATACCTGTTGGTGAAAAGCAGGTGAAACAACTTAAAGAACAAATATTTTTTATTACCGTCTATACGGAATACAAAATGATACCTACGATTTATTCAGGATTTTTTTCAGTTTTAGAGATAGTCTGCAGTACAAAGTTGAGTCTTGGTCTTTCGATCGAAAGATCTTAGATTAGTCCTTTACCTTCATGGCATAAGCAAGTTTAGGTACATACTTACCAGTGGTCATATAAATTATGTTACTTTGTCTATGTTCTTGTTAAGTGATTAACTTTTTTTTTTATTTGTCAGTGGCACAAATCACTCAAATCGGGTGGATTGCCGATGGATTGCCGTAACCAATTAATAATATCAGTGGTGTGCTTTCCATATGTGCAAAATACACCGCATGCCCACCAAAGAAAAGCTGTATATGTCAAAGCGTCTACGCGTCTACGCATTCTTATGCATATCCAGCACATTTTTATTTTTTATTTTTTTTGGCAATCAACAGACTTTTTACAATATATTCTTCTCTTCTCTACGTGTCTTGTCGGATCCCCCCGACGTTGACAACCACCTGGGTAATCTAAGAAATCCTGCCTGTTCTGGACAGCACGAAACAGCTCTTGCACACCTCTCATCCCGGTCCACTCCTGAATGTTCTGGAGCCAGGAAAGCCACCTTCTTCCAACCCCTCTACGGCCCTCAATCTTCCCTTATATGACCAGTTTTAGGATGCCATATTTTTCTCCCCTCATTATGGGACCAAAATATGAAGTTTTACGGAGCTTGATTATGTTGTGAACAATTCTCTATGAGCATTTGCTCTACGTAATACTTCAACGTAACTTATCATGTCAGTCCAAGATATTCTTAACATTCTACGGTGGATCCACATTTCAAACGCCTCCAAGCGGTTAATGGTATTAACCTTGAGGGTCCATGCCTCGACACAAATATACCTAAGACAAATAATTGTAGAAATAAATTTATTTATTAATAAAAAAAAATCTGAAACTATTACATATATAAACGATGAGATTGTAATAGGTACCTATATCTCAAATTCTTATACCAAATTGTTTTTTTTTTTAAGAATTTGCCCTTCCCCCCCCCCCCCCGTCACCTAACTTTCAATTTGAAAAGTCTGATGTACAGTACAGACATTTCAAAAGATAGAAAACCTCACAGAGAAAACAAAAGATAGGGCATTAGACAGAAAAAAATAATTAGGTATTATTTAAGAATTAATCTGGATTTAGGATAAACCCAAACACACCCCAGTCACACATTTGTTACCCTCACTCTATTGCTAGATCTTTGGACTTGTTCAGTAAACCAAGAAGTCAAAAAAAATTGTACTTCAAGTCTTTTATCATCCACTACTTACAGATTTTGAACTAAGTACATATTTCGAACCAGCTTAACTATTGGGGGTTAGAGGTTAAGGGGCGTACCTATAAATATATATAGATACTATGGTTGTGATGATAATGACGAAACCACGACATGGTCCGCATATTAAACAACAACAGGTCTCTCCACCTTACCTATACTACCTCCACCACGGTTCACGACACACATGTAAATAGTATTCGCATTCGCAATAACATGGAATGTCCCCACAGTTGTACCTACATACTAGTGATGTAACGAATATTCGTATTCGCATTTTTTTTTTTTATTTTATTTATTTATTGTACAATAAACCTCAAAACAGCAATCTGGATTGCTGGCATCAGAGGTAAAAACCATTTACAGACATCAAGCAAACAAAACAAAATATAAACATAAGTAATACATTTGACATTTAAAAATAAATAATATATATATATACACATATATATATATATGAATATAAGCATGTACATAACACAACACTATAAATCACTTCAAACTTTCTAGACACTAACACCGTTTTCTTTCACTATCTTACTAATTTTGTTTTTAAAAGTTTTTACATTGCTACATTCTTTTACATTGTTAGGTAAACTATTATAGGCTTTAATTGCAGAGTACAGGAAACCATCACGAACTCTATTTGTTCTTTTGCATTCGCATTCGTATTCGCAAAAAAATATGCGAATGTTTTGCGAATATTATTTTGGTAATAAAGTATCGGATATTCGGTAAAAGTACCCGATACTTACCCGTTACATTGTAGAAAAAGGTACTGCAAGGAAATATTCTTTAAGAAAACCTAAGAGTTATGAAATTTTTTAAATTCCTATACCATCTTGTTAATTTAGCCTCGGAGGGGGGGGGGGGGGTAGAAATTTTAAAGTTTTAGCAATTGTAGAAATTTAAGCAAGTCAACATTCGCTATTCGCGAATGTCGGCAACAAATATTCGCATTCGCATTCGCGAATATCCAAAATCACACATTCGTTACATCACTACTATATACATATCATTATGGAAATACTTACCTACAATGATGATAATATGTAGATGAACCCACTGTGCTGTACCCACCTATAGCAGCTTTACATGCAGAGATAGGTGTAATTATTTTCCTGATGATCAGAATTATTAGGAGAAATTTATTTGATGAGCAAGATTACTCTTGACCCAATTTCAATAGTTTAAAAAGGCGGAAATCATCCAAATAAGGATGAAACCCTTCGATGTGCGAAGTGACTATAGTAAAAAATACATGCATCCCGCGGTTGCTGAGGGTAGTCGTTTTCAACATTTACATGAGTATTATGGTTGTATTATGTGACATGACCCCAAGAATGTACCAGACATTGGTGTCCATATACATACATTAATATGCATTATTGTTTCATTACATATATGCATAATCCATTATTTTATTTAAAAAATCTAGTACACTGAAAAAAATACTCACAACGAATCATTGGTACGTACTATCAGATTAGGACCAGAGATAGTACAAACGATTCGTTAGTACGAATCTAGGGTATAGGTATTCATAATTAAATATTTTTGGAATATGGATCGATGTGCTTTTGCTTGTAAAGCCCTCAATTGTAGCAATATGAACTGTCATCAGCATTCATATATATATTTACTAAACTGCATTCTATGAATAATCATGAAGTAGAATAGTCTGTTAGTTCAATTGAGTAATGTAAATGTGAACACCTATATCCGTTTCCTGTAGCAATGCAATGCAACTAATTGCTTCAGACAAATGTTAAGTAAGGTACCTACTTACTTTACTTTAATTTCTAATTATATCTTGTAAACTTCGATCAAGAATCGTACAAGAGAAGTATACATACTTATTTTTTAGGACATTAATAATATTATTTATTGATTTGGCGGTAACGTTGTGGTAGTTTCTAAACATAATTACGAATGTTGATTAATAAATGATTAATAGATTATTATTATTAACCGGTTAATAGATTATATTAGATAGATTAGTCAAATATTGCGCTTGAGAATGACAGGTTACCTGTTGAAACCTTGGTCGCGCATATAGTATTTTTTTAGTGGTATTAGTAAAGTTTTTTGACTCCAAACATTATTATTATCCTGAATAATTAATTTACTACTTAATAGTGTAACTTAGCCTTATAGATTATTTGCTGCATGTTTTATATGCAGCTGGTCTGCTGGCTACCCCACTTGTGGGATATGCCGTGATTGTATAGTAGTAGTATAGATTAAAAATAAAAATAATATAAATATAGATATGATCTAACGGAGAAAATATGCAAAAGAAATAGGATACATATTATAATATAATAATGTAGGGAGTAGACGGAGGTGTTTGTAACAAATTAATTTGACTACTGAATGTATGTAGATTGCAGTAGGTACGTATTAGTAATAATATGATGTATGTTGCTAGCAACAGTAGTGGTTGTGACTGACTGAGTGAGTGAGTTGGTGAGTTAGTGAGGGTGTCTTGACTTATTATGATATCTGCGGACCGTCAGCTGTTAGACCACTTGGCTGCAGATTGCTAAGCAGTATTATTATTATGTAGTAGTCAAGATTGCAGTATTCTATGAGGGGTGAGTTAGATGTGTTATGACAATCTTCCTACTTAGTGCTGTGTGTATGTAATATGTTATGCGTTCTTGCATGAATAAAACAAATCAATTAAAATAATAACAATAACTACACTGCGAAAAATACTAACGAAATTTAACAACGATTCATTGGTACGTACTATCAGATTAGGACCAGAGATAGTACAAACGATTCATTAGTACGAATCTATACCTAATATTAACTTTACGCAAACAAATTGTTGGTAAATTTACCAATGATTTATTTGCGAAAAGTTGATATTATAGATTCGTACTAACGAATCGTTTGTACTATCTCTGATCCTATTCTGATAGTACGTACCAATGATTCGTTGTGAAATTTCGTAAGTATTTTTCTCAGTGTGGAAAAACCACTGCAATGGCCCATTCAAGAATCATAATAGGTACCTCTTGAACAACAGGGTTTTTAACCTCGTCTTGTAAGGGAAATTATTTACAAAGGTTTTTCAAGTTTAGAAAATTAAATAAAATGTGAGATTTTGAGTAAAGAATCTTTAACAAAACTTTTTAAAAATCCGGCGACAGGGGTAAAAAAATTAATTCCAGTTACCTAAGTTGTCAACAAATTTCGGAATTTGAAACCTAAAAAAGGTTCCTAACTTGGAAAATTGATCAATAGACCATTAAAGGTCACGTGGTCTTGTCTATGGATTTGCTTTTGCTTGGAGGGCAAGCAGTCAGATTGCGCAAATCCTCCTTGTAGGATGTTATGCCATAAGAGAAAAAAAAGAAAGTCAGACGACAAAATAATAACAAAAACGACACTGACAGTTTTTTTTATTATCAGGTATTCTTTAGGCGTTCCACCTAATATTGAGTGATTTTGCATTACTGACAGTTGGAATGATAATACCTACATGACAACGCTCTTCTTTGAAATAATTTACTATCTGAGATAGCATGTGTTATGGTCCTTTATCTCTTTTTCACGCATAGTTAGAACTGCGTAGTTAGAAAGAGATACCACCTTTTGGTTTGCTTTGTCTTTGTTTTAGAACAGCGCAGTTAGGAAGAGGTACCACCTTTTTGTTTGTTTTGTTTTTATTCCGTTGTTGACCTCCAAACATTTTTCTGTGACGTCATCCTTTAATGGTATATAATACCTTTTTGGAGAAACTAGAATAACATGTTCATTACTAATTATAAGATGTCGTTTTGTAAAAGAGGGCAAATATTATTTTTGCCCGAAGCGGTTTAATAACTAGATCAGGCCCTGCCTCCACATCTCGGACACCTGTCTATTCACGAATATTTATTTTCCAAGTCATGATGCACGTCTTCTGCTAAAATCCATTCTTTCTTTTTACTTTACTTTCAATATGAGTTTTACTAAAAACATTTTCATTAAATATTTAGTAGGTACCTACTATACTGCACCATCTGATCATGGCAAATCCCACAAATGGAGTAACCAGCAGACCAGCGACATATAATAAACATGCAAGCCGTCCTCTCCATGTCAACAAAAAAAGGAGACATTCAGGATGGGTGGCAAACCTCATCGCTGAATTAAAGATCCTACCTATAATTTATTTTCAAAATTATAAAGAGAAACCTTGTGGAACGACATTTTATAATTTATGTATAATTTCTTTATTTTTCGTACACGTGCCTTTTACAGGGCACTCTAAAATTTACGAAAAAGGGTTGGAGATTAATTATTTGCCGAGTGCTCCACGGAATTATTAATATTAATTAGACACTTACACGGAATTATTAAAAAACATCGAAAAGCTTCTCTTAGAAATAGTTTGAAAAAATATTTTCACATTGCATAATAAATTTTCTATATTTTTTGAACACCTAATAATAACAAACCATAATAATTATAATATTATGTTATGTTATGTCAGCTGTGTGTGAATACACCCCTGTAGTGTGAGGGGAGGAGTCACAGGGTGACCACACCCCCACAGATGCGCGCGCAATCAACCGAAATATATACAAATACCTACCATATTACGATATTCCCCGATGTTACCTTGTTGCCTATACTATAATATTCATAATCAAATCATTCTTGGAGTTCATATAATTATTATGTGCACTTACTTGACGATTTAAATAATAGATGATTTTTGTTTTTACCATTATCAACAATTGTTCAATGAGGTAGCGTGTGTAAATTTGACAAATGAAACTATCATAATATTATACCTACTATACCCTCACGCCGCGCCGTGTCCCAGGTGGGTTTGGCAGAGAGAACGGAACGCCATGTCGATCTATCCTTACATACTTCTTTCGCTTCCTCTACATTCATCCAGTTTATCATACATGCACGCCGATTCCTCTTACTTAACACGCGACCGTCCTTGAGAATTTGATCCACGTGGTTAAGCCACGTAGTTCTTGGACGTCCGCGCTTTTTCACACCCTCTCTTTCAGATAAATACACCCTCTTCGTCAATCTTACACCATCCATTCGCTCCACATGACCAAAATCTCAATTTATTTACACGCATTCTATCCACAACACACTCTTGCATCCACTCATTCTTCTAATATTCTCATTTCTTACTCTTATCACGCAATGTTTTACCTACCATTCTTCTCAGTGATCGCATCTCCAGTGCATTTAATACACTCTCGTCCTTCAGCCATGTCCAAGTTTCGCTTGCATCATAATATTATAAGGCTTAGAAAAAACAACGTCACCTTATACGGTAATGTCCTAGACGAGACTTGAACCCGTAACCCATCCATTTTCGAGGTGTGCTTTGTCCAATCAAGCCATCAAGAGACATAGAAGGTTTCAAAACTCTCTCTTATAAACCACAATGACAATACCTGCATGTGAAGCTGTCGTCGTGGTTTATAAGGGAGAATTTTGAAGCCTTCGGCATGTCTCTTGGTGGCTTCATTGGACAAAGCACACCTCGTGAAAAGGATGGGTTTCAGGCTCAACTACTGTCCAGAAAGTGTCCTGGACCAAATAAATTGATGTTATCTTTTGCAAGCCTTATATTGCCTATGATATTTGCATGTGTTAAATTGACGTAGGTATATTAAGCTTTTTCGGACATATTATAAGACGTGAGCCAGACAATCTGGAAAAAATATTTTGTCTGGTGGAGTCGTAGGAAGAAGAAGCAGGGGGCGAATACCAACAAGATGGTCAGATCATGTTGTGAGAAATGCTGCAGGGGGTACAATGAGTGAGGCGTTTAGGACAGGGTATGGTGGAGGAGCTTGTCGCTTGGTTGGGGTCATGGTGGTCACGACCCTCGGCATTGAGGGACCGACTTGGAAGGAGAAGAAATTGACTCGGTTCAATGTCTCGTGGGGTCCCCGATAAAGAATATAGATCTTTCACTCATTTCTGTAAATTTACGAGTGCCCTGTTGTAAATGGCAAGGTATTGTACAACATCGCACGTTTTCAGTGAGGCATGCCACCATTTCTGATTTTTTTTCAGAATGGGTGGCATGCCTCACTTTTCTTTTCTTTTCTTTTTTTTCAATTGATACACCAGTTTGAATAATAATTATGATTTATGTTGTTAATTATAACTTATTGGCACGGAGAGGACGACTTCCATGTTATTTACTGGCTACCCCATTTGTGAAGCGTAAACTGCTTTGTGAGAGCGGAAGTTCTTGAAAATCGGCTCACGACTAATGAAGTCACAGTAAAAAAGTGCGTTCATTTAAATAATTTAACACGAACTTTCACCAAGAACCGTCGGTCGATATTTTCGAATATAATGAGAGAAATTAAATATAAAAAAAGAAACTCGCCCTCTGTACATTGAATTACATGATGGTGTGTACATACACACACACCATCACGCCGCTTCCCTCGCGGGGTAGGCAGAGAAGATCGAGCGCCACTTCCTTCTATCCTTGCATACATCTTTCGCTTCCGTCACTGTCATACAATTCCTCATGCATGCTCTCCTGTTCAATGTGCTCAACACGTGACCGTCCTGTAGGATTTGATTTAAACGATCTTGCCATTTGATCCTCGAACGTCCACGTCTCCGAGCACCATTCCTCTCAGCCAAATACTGTATATTATCTTCTTGGTCATTCTGTCCTCATTCATTCTTTTCACGTGCCCAAACCATCTTAACTTATTCACATTCATCCTTGTAATTACATATTACACCAACTTTCATTCCACATTCCTTTCGTATATCACTGTTACGAATATATAATTATGTTGAAAACGACTATTCAGAGCTACCACGAGATTGACATGTACCTACGTATTTTTGCAGTAGTCACTTCGCGCATCGTAACTTTAAGATTAAGATTGTATTTAGCTTGTTTCGAGAGAAATCCTACTGATCCTTTTCTACTGGTATTTGAAGAATGAAACAAATAAATATGCATTAGAATAACTTTCAAGTAGATATAGGTAAATAACGAAGAAGTCCTCCTGCACTCTGCACCAGGATATATCGGGTATAGAAATTATGTGTTATTGTTATTATTATTGCGGAGGGTGAAGGGTGTTGTCTTGAGAGTGTTAAGGAAAATAATGGTAAGGAGGGGATACAGTAGAAGTAGACAAACTCTGAGATACTTAAACACTTACCTAACTCCATAAATCTTATGTATAAGGTTGATATTGTTAGTAGGTAGGTACTGCAATACTTTCTTAATTATTTCTATGGCTGAACGATTCTTGCAAAGGGCCTACCCAGAGGGGTGCAAATAGAACATTAAGAGTCACGTGGTCATTTCAATAGAGCTGTCAAATATTTGAGGGGCAAATAGTTTTACACGTTTTCTTATGCTATGTGTCTTAAAAATTATATACCTAGTAGGTAGGTATATTGAATTTCTTGGCATGATTCGAAAAATTTCACAGAATCATTTTTCGTGTAGGTTTATGTGAGTTGTTACAAAATATTATAAAAAAATCAGCACGTAAGCGGTAAGATATTAATTAATTTCGATGTTATTTTTACAATTAGCCATGTTGTATGAGGTTATAATAGGTATGTAAATTTAATACATGAAACTAGTATACATATATAATATATATATTTTTTTTTTTTGTAAGATATATTAATCCTTGTTGATTGTATGTTTTTTTTTTGAATATTTTTTAAATATTTTTACGCAGCACGCCTCGATACAGGGTAACCTAGTGAGGCTGCTGCAACTTAATTAAAGCCAATTAATTGGTGAAAAATTTTCTCATCGTTTGTACATTGATATTGATTGAATAAAGTATTTATTTACATTATTTACATATTATACCTAAGGCTTAGAAAAGACAACGTTGCTTTATTTGGTAATAGGTACTCTGGACGGAACTTGAACCCGCAACCCATCCTTTTCGCGAGGTGTGCGGTTTTCAGGCAACATACTGAAGGCATCTTCTCTTATAAGCCCCAATGACAATCATCTTCATGTCTTTTCTTAACCTTATTATGGTATTTTCGTTATAGGTATTATTTTTTTTTTTTTTTAAAAGATATATCTGGGTTTTTGTTATAAACCCAAATACCTATAACCTTATACACCTTTTACAGTAAGCTAAAAGCTTTTGTCGTGAAAGGGGAGTCTGCCGGCACCTGAGATCGAACCCCGGACCCCTTGTACACAAGGCCGAGACTCTACCTCCAGGCTACCGACGAACTCGCAATTTACAGATTTAGTTTCTCTCAATATATGTATTTTTCCATAGATATCTCAGCGTATAGACTAACATTTCATCGGTAGATGAGGCTCAACGAGACCAAGAATTTAGTATTAATATCTCTTTTTTTAAATTGACACAGGAAATTTGTTGTCTTAATTGAGTCAACGAACATTCTATGGTGATCTTTTGTTTGTTTGTTTTTATACCTATGCTTTTTTTTATTTTGTTGTGTTTGAGTATTGTAAATATTATGTAACTATATATAAGTTGTACCTATCTCTTTGCACATCGCATTGGCCAAAAGCTGTAATAAAGTGCAAAGTAAATTTATTTATTTATTTATCAACTTTACACGGCGTGAGGCTTTTACATGTTAAACATATTATAGGAAAGAAAAAAAAAACAATTTGACAGACAAAAACAATTAAATAAGAGTTAACAGCTACAGGTACAAACTTATAAAACAAACATTAAGATGTAAAAAAATTAATAGTTACTTGCACAAAACATCAATAGTAATAAAATAAAATGATTAGGTATATTAAATTATAAAGAGGAAAGAAAAAACAAAATTGAGGTTGGACTTAAATATTAAGCCATTGTTGAATATAAACAACAAGAGACAAACGTCTTATATAAATTTAAATGCAAATTTAAAGAGTACCTATAATAAAAATGGGAGGTTTCATCAATACCTACATCATGTACATAGTAATAGATAAAATATTTCATGCAAAACCTATAGGTACAGTGGTACCTTGACATACGGGTGTGCCCCAACATACGTGTTTTTTTGAGATACAAGCCGTCGAGCGAGCGATTTTTGCTTTGAAATACGAGCAAAATTTGAGATACGAGCTATTCAATGACACTTGTCTAACTCATTTCCGGAACATTCTGAAAGGGAGGAAGAAACAAACCTCCTTGGACATGTTTCTTTTAAACGGTCTACAGGTGAAAGTGAAAAAAGCGTGGCGAAAAAGGCAAAGACCAGTGAAGAGAAAAGTGGTGACGAAAATTAAGCGAAAGTAAC
This sequence comes from Athripsodes cinereus, assembly GCA_947579605.1. Lineage (NCBI taxonomy): Eukaryota > Metazoa > Arthropoda > Insecta > Trichoptera > Leptoceridae > Athripsodes > Athripsodes cinereus. Next base: position 1,703,767 of record OX388307.1, read on the forward strand.
ACTTTATAAATTCTTAAAATTTTCTTTTATTGTGTTTTTGTACAATGTTTGTCATTTATAAAAACATTTTTCTTATTCAAAAACACGTAACAAAAATAACAACTGGGGTGACATTTTGAGGGCTGGAACGGATTAACGGAAGTTCAATTATATATTCAATGGGGAATTTTGCTTTGAGATAGAGTAAGATTGCGGAACGAATTAAACTCGTATGTCGAGGTACCACTGTAATTGCATAGTTTGAAATTAATTTGTGAAAATTTCAATTTAAATCGTTATACATTTTGTCTAGTACATCCATCTATGCTATAAATTATTGAAATACAACGTAACCAACTATTAAATACATGCATTTGCCAGAAAATCATAAAATACCGAAACAACATTACATACTTTATAATAAAATTATTGCATTATTGACAGCATATGTTACTTTGTGATTACATACCAATGATATTGGAAAACAGCACAATGGGTGATGGAGCATGAGACAGGCATGTTGAATAAATAAATACAGCTAGCAAATTGTGGAAAATATTATTATTAATAAAATATTAAATTCACGGATATCGAAATTTGTTTTGTCTTCATATAATCAAAAGTTACTTGATCATAATTTTTTTTCCAAATGATGTCATGTTTTTTCATTTAATTTACTAAATTTTTCTTGTGTTTTGTGATTAACACTGTGGAATTCCATTTTTAATATAATTTTATACAAAATAAAAGAAACGTTGTATTTTCCATTCAAATAACAGTATTTATTTATAACGTTTTCGGAACTACTTGTTCCATCATCATCTTAAACATGTTTAGTATTGTTACTGATGTTGGAACAAGTAGTTCCGAAAACGTTATAAATAAATGAATTGATTATTTGAGAAACCCCACAAGTCAGGTTTTTCGACAAAATGACTTTTTGACGGAGATGTGTTCCAAAAGTATAAATACACGTTACGGAGAGATATCCCACAAGTCAACATGATAGAATGGAAATTATAAGATGTCAGATTTTTCGTTTAGTAGAGTAACCCCCTAAGTCAGTGACTAATGGGGTTTGTCAAATAAATGAGTGGCAACACCGAGCCATCTGTCACTAAGAAATGACCAGTGTAGTCTTGTCAGTCAGCGTTTTGAGGTTATATTCTCACGTCATCTCGTTGGTGTTGCTTTCTTGCGTTATTTTATTTAAAAAAAAAACTGAAAATGGATGAAAATAGTGATTCAAGTGGTAGCTCCGTTATTCCGAGGAAGAGAAAAAGAGGCGTAATTAATAAATCTTCATATAAATCGGAAAAAAGAAAATTAGCTCGTGTAAAAGGACTTCAGTACACTGATTCGAAGGGACGAGTTGTAAGCCCAATGAAACCTAAAGAAGATTGCCGGTAAGCTTCACTACAAATCCTGATATACAAACAAATGTTAGTTTTTATTCTATTTACTAAATTTATCCACTTTTATTTTAGTTGTAGGAGAAATTGCTATGCAAGGATCAGTGAAGAAGAACGGCTGTTAATCTTTAATAAGTTTTTATGTTTTAACACAAAAAACGAGCAAGATAGTTACCTTCAGGGTCAAATTTCTGTAGTTAAAATCAAGCAGAGAAGACCGCGCAAACTCGAATCTCGAACTTCAATGCCGTCGCGTGGGTCTAGTTACGAGTATACTATTTCGACATGTTCTGGTAAACATCAAGTTTGCAAGATAGCCTTTGTTAATATTCATGGTGTCACCAGCGATCGTGTGAGAAGATTGTGCTCTATGTTATCTCAAGGAAAAGCACCGATAGATAGACGGGGACTAAATACACCTGGAAACGCAAAAGATGGTGCTGTAATACAAGCTGTGAGGGAGCATATTGAGTCATTTCCTAAGAAGGTATCTCATTATGCTAGTCAAGAGTGCCATCACTTGGATGCTAGACTCGATGTAAAAATCATGCACTCAATGTTTCGAGCAAAACATCCAAATATTGATGTGAAATATTCTTTTTACATTAAAATTTTCAAGGAACAATATTCCCTTCGTTTTGGACGGCCCCAGGTGGATACTTGCTGTACTTGTGAAGAGTTGGAGGTGAAAATAAAAAGTAAATTTTTAAATAATACTGCCAAACGTGTGGCGGTAGCTGAAAAATTGGTGCATCTAAGACGGGCAAAAAAATTTTATGGAAAAATTAAATCTGTTACGCAACTAGTACGAGAAGATGAATCTGGAAAAACTGGAGCTGTGTGCATAGATTACATGCAAAATATTAGCCTTCCTTCTATACCAGTACAAGAAACCTTTTACTTAAGACAATTAACTGTGAGTGTCTTCTGTATTCATAACCTTAAGGATGACAGTGCTAACTTTATAGTATATCACGAAGGGGTTGGAGGTAAAGGCGCTAACGAAGTCAGCACATTTCTTTATCAATATTTGAAAGAAAATATGGGAAATGTTGAGAACTTACATATTTTCTCCGACGGCTGCGGTGGACAGAATAGGAATCACACAGTTGTAAGGGTTTTATCAGCATTGGTATCGCTAGGAATGTTCAAGACCATTGAGCAGTATTTTCCGGTTCGAGGCCACTCGTTTTTACCTTGTGACCGAGATTTTGCTATCTTGAAAAGAAAAATAAGAAGATCTGATCGCATCTATACAGTTAAGGAAGTTGCAGCATTGATTCTAAGCTCAACGGCTATTAAAAAAATCCTGGTCTCTTTGCCTACGTCTCAGGACATAATTGATTTTTAAAAATGGTGGCCACATTTTTTTAAGAAAAATATGTTATCAATGGAAACAACAGGTAGACACGTACCGAAAGAAAAGAAAACATCATTCAAGATCAGCCAATATTGCTACTTTACTCATTCTCATGAAAGAGACAGAGTAGTAGTCGTAAAGGAATTCATTGACGGTATGAATAAACATTCGTTTGCTTTACGAAATTCAAACAAGGATAGGCTAGGCTTACCAAATGGCACGGCTTATCCAGAGGGTAAAATTCCCATTAACAAGAAAAAAATAGACGATTTACTAAAACTTAAAAATACTTGCCTCAAGAGAGAGAAATAGAAGAGTTTTTCGGAGAAATATATCAGTGGCCGGTAACAGACCGTGAAACAGATGAAACAATATCATGAATATAATATTAAATTACATGACTATTCAATATAACACTGTATATTATATTTTTTAATGAATAAACATGTCTTATTTTTATTTATTTTTTCATTTATTTGAGAAACCCCTTAAGTCAATGACTTTCAGGCATGAATTTTTCATTGAAAATGACAATCTTTTACAGATTTCAGCTTAATTTAATGTCAATATCATTTAAATGAGTCAAATTGCATTCAAAACCCATCCACGCTCATACATTTTTTTTTCACAGAAAGGTTTTTTTCGTCTCCTGTAAAGTTAGCTCCTTATGACTTATGGGGTTTATCAAATAATCAATTCAAATACTGTTATTTGAATGGAAAATAAAATGTTTCCTTTATTCTGCATAAATTAATAATTAATTTACTTGATTCAAAATTTTATGTTTTGTATTATTGACTTTCATTGACCTTACTCTTTTTTTCAATGCTTAAAATTTTATTTCTTAATTCAAAAACCATAATTGACATTTTCTTTTGACTATTTATTAATAGTATAACAGACTAATTTTATTTATTTTTTTGTTTAACTAATAATTTCAAATTTAATTATTTTTTTTACCTACAAATTAAGTTTATTCTAAAATTTTTCTTCATTAGTAAATTTATGTGCATGCTGCTACAAGCCATAGGTAATTCTATCTTCGTCTGTCAATTTTTTTTATTTTTTTATTTAACATGTAAAAGGCTCTGCTTTATAAAAGTGTAAATAAATAAATAAATAAAATTATTATTCTGTTTGTCGGAGCAAAACTGCACTATGTCACGAGAAATCATTTTTCAGCGTTAGGTACCTATAAATACCGTTAATAGTATTTTCAACTAAATTGCATTTGGCAGGCTACCACCTTGTGTGATGTATCGTGTTGGTATTGTTATTAAAGACGAAAGTTCTAGTGTTTGAAAAAGAGAATGAAAAAACGACTTGTGAGATCAAAGTTGGCGACGACTGTTTGGAGCAAGTAAGCGAGTATGTATATTTGGGAAGTATGATTGCGAGGGATGGAAGATGCGATAGGGACATTGAAAGAAGGAAAGTGGCCGGTGCTAGAGTGAACGGTGCACTTCGACCCATTGCCAGCAATGGCAATGTGTCGAACATGGCTAAAATGCTGGTGCACAATACCATTCTGGTATGCAAGCGAGACATGGACGTGGCTGAAGAAGGACGAAAGTGGAATAAATGCAGTGGAGATGCGATCGTTGAGAAGAATGGTTAGTAAAACGCTGCGTGATAGAGTGAAGAATGAGGATATTAGAAGAATGAGCGGATGCAAGAAGAGTATTGTGGACAGAATGCGCGTGAATAAACTGGTTTGGACACGTTGAACGAATGAACGAAGTAAGAGTGACAAAGAGGATATATCTACTTGTCTGAAAGAAAGGGTGTGAGGAAGCGCGGACGTCCGAGAATCACGTGGCTTGATCACGTGGATCAAGGACGGCCGCGTGTTGAGTAAGAGGAATCGACGTGCGTGTATGAGAAACTGTATGAATATGGAGGAAGCGAAGGAAGTGTGTAAAGATAGATCTGTTTGGCGTTCCGTTCTCTCTGCCTACCCCACTTGGGATACGGCGTGAGGGTATAGTATAGTATAGATAGTATTTTGTAGTGTCCTGTAAAAGCCAAGTGTTCGAAAAAATAAAGATATTTAACATCTGAAATTCAGCGACGAGGTTTACCACCCATCCTAAATGTCCTTATTTTTTGGCACTGAGAGGACCACTTGCATGTTTATTACATACAACTGGTCTGCTGACTATCCCACTTGTTAGATATGATGTAATGGTGTTGCATTTTTATTTATTTATTCTTTACTGTAGGTACATATTGATTAGGCTCAAGCCCTTCCTTGAGACTAACCCAAGTATCTTATTTTGTTTTATATTTCAGATGGTTTCGCGGTCCATGGTAGCGGTGTGTTCTCAATACCAGGCTTCCCCCTGGCCCCCATAGCCAAACCAATAGCCAGCAGACCACCCACCTTCCCACCACATCTACATTCACTGCTGGCGCACTGTAGGCAGCATCCGTATCTTACAGGTGAGATAAGACATATATTATTATTATGCCTTCAACACGGAGTCACTGCATAATATTCACTTATTACTATTTTATTTATATTATCGACTGTCCAGTTCTACAACTCAACAAGAAGAAATGTTATGATTTATTTTGACACAATTGGATGTCGGGAAATAGATTTTACTTACTAGAAGTGTAGATGTTAATCATATATTGAACCACTCTAGATTAATCATTCCAATTGATTACACTCATCACCGATAGTCAACCTATTTAAATAGGTATTAACCAGGTAGGTATATTGTATATGATACACAAACATATGTGAACTTCCTTTAGGAATGCACGACACAGAGTTTTGACGCTTATGAATCTTTGAGTCAAATCATAAGCGTCGAAACTCTGTGTCATGTATTCCTAAAGGAAGTTCACATAATATGTATGTGTATCATATACCTACAACATACCTACCTAGTTAATACCTATTCAAATGGTGATGAGTGTAATCAATTGGAATGATTAATCTAGAGCGGTTCAAAATATGATTAAGTAGAAATGTCTTATATTAGAGAAATCGAAATTTTTGTAATTTTGCCATATTTATAATATACTTTAAGGACACAATTATATAATAATAGATTGCACTGTTAAAGGCATACGTTGTCATTGTTCCGTTCAATATCATAATTATTACCAACCTATTTTTCCCGGGACTTCATGATTAAAATTCCACAGTCAACTAGGCGTAAAATAAATCAAATTGTAAAAACAAATTTACAAAAGCAATGATTTCATGTAAAAAGCTAATTACTATGACAATGAATATAGTTGGTGCAAAATGCTATGTATCGAAAAGGGTCTAAACTTGAATAATAATAATAATTCAAAAATTTAAAAATAGAATGGAATGTTTTCGTTTAGGATTGTTCGCTCCATTTATTTATATTGCTCATATTATTAGAATTATTTAGAACAGAGATAAACTAACAATTCAAACCCCTAGTGCTGCTCAATAAGAAATATTTTTTACTGTGAAGCTAGTAGGTACATATGGAACCTAATTGTATATTTTGTAGGGTGGGATTGGGTTTTTTTTTTAAGAAATCTAAATATATGATGGGTGTCGATTTCATCATTTATGCATAGTTACAATGATGTAGATACAAGTAGTTTAGTTTAATCTTTATTAAGTAAGTGCTCACAATTTTGTGAGACTCAAATATAAACCTTTTTTCGGTGGATGGCGCCCGTAGTGGCTGCCTGAAACCTCTGACGTCTCACTTTTAAAAATTAAAATATTATCTAATAATGATTCAAAATAACAAAATTTTATTACAGTGTTTTTAGTTTCAATAGTTTTATAAAGATAATTGTTTTTTGAGTGTTAAATTACTTTCAAACTAATTAAAAATTACAAATTCAAAACAAATGAACTAATGGATAAAATTTGTGACAAATAGAATACCTACAATTAGAACTCACATAATTGTTTAATATTTCAAATTTGTGACAATTAGAAATGCATTAAAAAATTTTAATAGTTAAATTAAATTAATTAAAATTTGATAATCACAATAAATAAATTAAAAAAAACAAACTAAAAATGCGCCCTTGCGGTGGTTTGTACCACAAAACGGCGCTCAATACATTGTCCAGATTATTATTATTATTTTTTATAACATTTTTTGTATATAACATTACATTACACTACATACAAGATTTCTTAAATTCTAGAGTTAAAAATATATTTTCTTAATTCTAACTTAAATTTTTCATTAAAGTTATCTTTCTAATATTTTCCGGTATTTCGTTATACAGCTTCAGTGATTTGTAGAATGAATTTAAGGGTTGTGCTTTTTTCTCATTGGTAATCTTATACTTTTTCATTTCCTTGTACCTACTGTATTGGTGAAACTCACTTCTTTTGAATTCATCAGATGTTAAGTTGTTCATTACTCTGTGTACAAGTACGACAACAAAGAAAACTAAATAGGTACGTGTAAATGTTATTCGGATTTTCTTCTCTGTGTCATATAAAAATGCTTACTTTCTTCTGATGGCCGAATTGCACTTGTAAGGCCTTGGCCTCCAAAACAATAGATTTCCAAGTCTTTCTATCTTGAGCAATGGAATGCCAGTCGTATTTAACATTTAGCTCCTCTAGATCTCGGTTGATGTTATTTAATAATCCTTGTCTTGGTCTGACGAAGTAAGTATTATTATTACTCAATCGCTATAAAACGAGATTATTAATTCCTAAATGTTCCTTTCCTCATTCGGCCCTGTATTCATACAACACACACTAAATACATTGCAACGAGTTTGTACTACATTACATGTAGGTACCTACCTAGTACTATACATATTTGTATTATTTAAACCCTCCCAACATAATGGAGAACTATTTTTTAATAAATCTACAATCAAAACAACATGTTTGATCCCTTGTTATTTCACCTTTTTCGCACTAACAATAAATAATGATAATAAAAAACTGTTCCACACCCCTCGTCATTGTGCTGCGCTCGATAACCTTTGGTACGAGAAACTTTGATTATTGCGAAACTTTGGATTGGCAATATCTTTATAAGACGAAAGATGGTCTCTCTCAATAAAGAATATATACCAAGTAGAAGAAAACATGTGTTTTTCTTAATTTCCTTATGGAATTCTACTACCTAAACACCAACACAGTGAATGAATTTGATTATTGTATTTGACGAATGTTGACATTCATTTTATGCTGTTAAGTCGCAAGTTACAACACTGAACAAAGACACTAAAAAAAGACATTGATTACTTTAAGTTGAAGAAAACCAATAATTGAGACTCTGTTTCATTCTAAATTTAAAAAATAGAATCAAACCAATAAACATTATTATAATTCAATAAATGTAGGACATACATAGTAATATTCTAAATTCAAATTAGAAAAAGTTTTCGAACCCTGTAGGATTCAGTGTTGCCACTTAAACAATATAAAAAAACGTTTAACAATAACACTTACGGACTAAACAATAATGAAAAATTAAAGTAAAAATAGTTGTGATAATAACGTTTTGACTGCTTTTTTGCAGTTGTTGCATTCAAAGATAATCCACAAAGATAATAATTCGCAGAAATCCACAGATCATAAAACACAATAGATGGGGAATTTATTATAACAATGGACATCCAACAACATTAGTACCTAGTATTGTTCACCATAGATAAATTTATTGGCTTATTATTCGTTTTTTATATCTGTTGTCTATGATAAAATGGACTACATAACCTCAAAAATCAATATTGAATTATTAATAATGTTTATTGTATTATGTGCCTAATATTTATTATGTCTGATTTTTATTTATTCTTAATACACAATATAAAAATATTAATACGAACGCATAATATGTGCACCTAAATATGTGTTTTATTGATTTTTTTTCTTTTTATATGTTTATCAATGAATGGTGAACGTTTGAAGACAAAAATCAGTTGGTTGGAAGAAATCGTGCCTTAGCGATAAACTCATTATCTGTAGGTACCTATAGGTATAATTTTTTTCTCTATGAATTTGTTTTTACTCAATGCACAGTAAAGAGTGATTAAATAACTAAAACACGTTAAATTATAACATGCCTCAACATAAAATGTGTAGACAGCTCACACAGATCGAGCGAGTCCCAAACGTAGATATGAATCTTTTATTATGGATACTAGCGCGACAAAACACATACTTATATAAAATGCACTTATAAACACATATACTTACATGTAACACTCAGACTCAAGACAATATTAAAAAAGATCATTCTTAAGTTTTTCCTGGACGGGAATAGAATCCGGGACAACAAGGCAAGAACGTTACCTAGAATACGCATTTATTAATGAGATCCTATATGTCTAGTTGATCATAATTCTGAAAGATACCTTTTTACCTTTGTTTATATCTTTTTGGAGTCTTCAAAACCACAAAATCCTTTCTGCTTTTCTCCATATATATTTTTAAGTGCCCTAAAAAGCCAATAAACATTATATTTATGATTCGCACAGAGTATCGGCTATATTTATGTCCTTCTTACCAAGAGTATAATTATGCTTTTTTTTTTTTTTTTCTTTAAAAGGTCAAGGGACCTTACATCCCTTGATAATTATGCTTGCTACCCCATTTGTGATAAATGCTTTGATAGGACAATAACATTATTTCATTTTTCCTAAAATATACACAAAATTAGACCAAATTATTTCAAAAACTTTTTTTCAATAGGTACGAACCTACCTAAGTATCTACAATAAATTAATTTGTTGGTGGTCTCGGTAAAAAACATTTTTTTTTTATGTTAAAGGTTTAGTTTTTTTTTAAACTTTTTTTGGATTAATTCCTGTGCAGGTAGGTCTGTGATATCCTTTTTGCTGGATTAATTTAATCTTAATCCTTATTTGCGGTGGGTCCGGACATCACTTTAAGTTTGAAATACAAGTACAACAACCCTTTGGTTTAAAAATTTAATTATATTTTTTCTCAAGATATTTCTAAAGACGAAATACATAATATACCCAAGTACCTATACAATTTGCGCTTTAATTATTATTTTTTTAATTAAAAACATTTTTGATACTCACCTAGTATCGTCCCTTTCACAATGTTTTGAAGGAATGAATAAACATTACTTTCTCAATGAAAATATTTCTTTTTATTAATTTTAGTATGGTTCTCCATGAAACATACGGTAAAAACTTTATTTTAGGTATATTTATGTTAAATCACATCAAATGTGCATTTTTTTATAATATCAACATCAATCAGAACTATATGTAGAGATTTTGAACACAAAATAATGAGTTATCAATGGATTGCCTCAGGGAACTATTTTAACCCTTTCAACACTGCAGGGATATTTAATATCCCAAACATTTTTGAAAAATTATATCTATGTCATTTTTGACCCAAAATGTATGGAATATGCATATTCCAGTAATTTATGGTATTATCTTTATGTTGTGAAGTTGGAAGTACAGTAACTGTAGTGTATCAACAGATTCATGCATGTTCAGTGTCAATAGTAGTGTGATAGAGGTGTGACTGCGCAAACATTTTACCTAATATTTCATTCATTTTACTAATAAAATTATAAAAAAAGTGTTACAAAATGTCGAGGTAAGTTCAAATTCATGTTATTTTATTAAATATCAATAAAGATTATGATAATAAATACAAATATTTTATATTTTCTTAGTGTTGGGATAAAAAATATCCCAGTAGTATTTTTCGTAGGTGTCGTTTATATCCCAGCAGTAATTTATGATATGTTTTATCTATCTATCTATCTATTCCCTCACGCCGTATCCCAGGTAGGGTTGGCAGAGAGAATGGAACGCCAATTAGATCTGTCCTTACATACTTCTTTCGCTTTGTTTCTTCTATGTTTTAGGGGAACGAAGAAATCTAATGAGGAACTGCTGGGATAAAAATATCCCTACCATAACATACTGCAGGGATCTATGCTATCCCAGCTGAAAATCTGAAAACTCCTAAAATAAAAAAAATAAAAATTATTATCAGTCATATTTTTATTCCATTTCCTGTAATAAAAAGTACAGACCAGTAAAAATTAGTGATTTTCTGAAGAAATAAAATGCAGTGTTGAAAGGGTTAAGACCAATATTCCAAAATGAACGAAACCTATTTTAGGCAAAACTATTTTGGATTGCATAAAATTGAAATCTAGGACTTCAAATTTTGAAATTATATCGTTCGTCATATAAATAAGATACTACCTAATATAAAATATATGAAAATCAATCATAGAAAATTTACATTTATTGAGAAAATATACATGCATAACCGCATTACAAGGTTCATTGTACAAATAACTTCGTAAAAAAAACACTTGTTATTAAGTGTATATTTAATGTATTCGAGGATCTACATATTTAACTCAGATTCATTAAAAATTAAAAATGTTGTTTTTGCATTTATTTCATGTAGGTATTTATATCTTTCTAGTAGGGGGCAACCCATCGGGACCAGTTTTCATGACGGGAGGCGGTGCTGGGGCACCGTTTCCCTGGGCTGGAGGAGCACGAGGCAAACCCAGAAGAGGTATGATGAGAAGAGCAGTATTCTCCGACACACAGAGAAGAGGGCTGGAAAGACGCTTCCAGTTGCAGAAGTATATTTCAAAACCTGATAGGAAGAAATTGGCTGAGAAGTTGGGACTAAAAGATTCACAGGTAAAAATTACAATCATTATTATTTTTTTCTCATTTTCAATAAAACTTCAAAACCATCTGCTTGTCATTTGGAAATAATATGTACCTAAATAATATTTATATTATTTTCAATAACAATACCAAAACAACAAGTCCTCACCATCATTACCAAATAATTATTTTCGTAATCACAGAATATTGTGGCTATGATGAAATAAAACGGGAGAGTGAGAGAAAATTAATACATTTTTTAATTATTTTACATCGTCGGGCGGTGAATAAATGATTATAATTAATTGAATTTCAATGAAACAATTTACCCCAATGTTTCCAATATTATTATTATTTCCCAGGTACGCTGGGGTAATTCTCCTCACCGGGCGCGGAGAGCAGAATGAGTAAACCCCTCCCTCCCTTTCCAACTCCGCTTCGCAGCGGGTGAATTTAGATTCCATTAAATTGACACCTACAAGCAAATTAATACAGAATAGGGGAAATTAATACAATACATTATACCTACTTTGTTTAGCTTTTCATTAATATCTGGAGTTGAGGTGTCATTATTTCGTTTTAAAGTCGTGGAAAAGGATTATTTTTATCACATACATAATAATTATCTACTAGCAACATTTTATGAATATTCAGTTTATTATTATTTTCTCATGAACCCGTGTTTTTGATTCTTGCTGCTTCCAAAAATATAAAAGTTATTATTTTTAAATATTCTGAATTGGTCTCCCTCTCATCTTTTTCCTCTTGTCTGAGAATAGTAGCATCAGTAGTGATTCTTAGTGATCTCTCTCCACTTTATTTGTCCTGGGTCATGCGCCGAGCATCTGGAACAGAAGATACTGTTGTTCTATGGATAATGTCGCTCCACCTAATTGGTGCACGACCTCAACATTTGTCACAATCCTGAATTTTTAGAAGAATATATTCAAAATTACCTCAATATTATCTCCAATCACTTTACAGGAAATGCTTGGAATAATATCACCAAATTCGAATGATATTTGAATTCAGGAAATGTGAAACTACACATTCGACGATAAAATTAATGCGCGATATTTTTTAAATGTAATCTACCTTTTAATTCTCGGGTTGTTGAGCATTATATCTAGTATTTTTTTTATCATATGAACGTTTTGTTTAAAGAACAGCACTTAATCTACAGGAAAAACTGATTTTTGATATTTTAAACGCTGCGCTGATTGAATGAAAGAACAATATTTGGGATTAGGTAGGTATATGCTCTAAACTCAAAATTACAAATGAAAAACGATAAAATGTGAATCATATTTAATGAATGATTTCTGGTACAGAAATAATACAACCTCTTGAAATAAAAATGGCCATCTCCCAAACCACCAAATAATAATAATGAAATGTGAAATTAATGATTTGCCAACATAAAAAATATTATATAATCGTGAAAAATGCCTTTATTTCCCGTCTCTTTCTAAAGCGTATTAAATTGTTTATCGTCTCTTTTCGCTACGGTAAAGTCTTGCCATGTTTCCATCATTCTTTCTTCCCCCTGCCGTCGGTAGATGTCAGTAGCAGTCGTCGGTGATTTTTAACAGCAACACGCCAACTTTCCCCATTCCACCCATTTGGGAACCTGGTAGGTACTATACTGATTGTATACAAAGTAGAAAGAGTAGTACCTACTTACTTACTGACATTTTACCTGATAAGTTTGAACAGCGCTGGGCGAATACACAATAATTAGTCGATACATTTTTTTATTTATTAGACAACCCAGCTAACTTGGCTAATTTGTGCCATTTACAAAATATTAAGGAAATTCATAAAATAGGTAACAAAATTCTGTAAAATGTTCAGTTAACTGTCCTTTCTATTGCGACACAGAAGGATAACGATATTTAATGAATAGCATACGTCCTCGAAGGAGAAATAGGTCGGTTCTTGATCCCGTATAGGAAAACTAAACAGGACAATGGTCTGACTGAACAAAATGTATCTTATGGAGATGGCTCTCAAGTCTTTGGCGATTGAATCATAATTGGCATATTATATCGTCCCTCTTCTGATTAACTGTCGTATCTGATGTTTTTGGCGAAATTGATTTATGATCACCAATGTGTATTTATATGTGCCCTGCATGTCTTCACTGAAGATCACACCTGTACCTAACTGTTACCGTTTTCCTGGAAAAGCCTTCTGATTTGTTGTCGTATTTACGAATTATTCTAAATAAAATGTGTTGTGTCTACTAATTTCTCAAAATTTCATCACAAAAATGATTCTGAGATATATAAGTGATAATCTCGCCACTGCACATCATCACATTTTTTTTGTGTGTATATTGATTTATTTAATTTTTTATATGAATGATGATGTGCAAGAAGAATAAAATAAATAAATAAGAATAGGAACAAATAAAATAATGTAATATATTTCCATTGTATCATATAACTAGAAGAGACGAAAATATGCACGACAAAACACAAAATACGCTCTCCTGAACAATTTACATTTAGGCAGAGTTAGTCAGAAGAGGGACGATATATGTGAGATTTGGATTTTTGTCATATTCAGGTCATGATACCATGGCTTGCTTTTAATGTAAATCTGCACATTCTTGAAATATGGATCACAAATTAATATTTCTAAATACATTGAGAAAAGCCTTGAATGAAAAGTCAAAACTAAGAATTCTGCAGTATTTTGAGTGTTTTCCTCATTCATTCATATCATCACGGAATTTTACACATGTGGGGTAGCCAACGGACAAACTAAGGGCCAATATTATAAAAGTCCGTTAGCTCAAGTTATTTTAATATGGTCCAAAATTTGATATAACTTCTCGTTTTTCAGCATTATAAACATCCGTTGATATTATTTCAGTAAAATGTTACCATCAGCTTTAACTGACCGACAGGGGTTAGTTTTGACGACTAGCATTGCTGTCTCACTATTTGCCTGAAGAGAGAAAGAAATAACAATAGATGAATCTACGCACGTGTTTTGTTAGGATATACTCTCATATAGCATCGCTGTCATTTTAACACACAGAGTCGTCCTTTGCGTGCAATTAAAAGTTAAGACATCTAGGATAGGCATATCTTATCTCTGAATTTTAGAATTTGAGTAGGTAGGTACCATTAGAAAATATATAAAAGCACATTTCTCGATATTCTGTGAGTCTTTAAGTATTCTTTATGTATTCGTCAAACAGCATGTTTGAATAAGACATTTACCGTCTTCAATTTAGCGACAAATTTGCAACCCATTCTGAAAATCTTATTTTTTACTGAATGGAGAACATGATCTACATATTTAATAATAATAATAATAAAAATCTTTATTGCGCAAAAAAATCAACATTAGAAAATAAACATGGCAGAATTTAAACTACACAAATAAAGTTTATGCAATGGGCGAGTTTATCTCAGAAGCGCGATATTTTCCAACTAACCCATATTTATTACTTGAAATCATGCCACTAGGTACCTAATCGGTGGGATAGAGATGCATACCTATACTTATATTATGTTGGTACATAATATTAGCCAGAAAAGTGTTTTGACATTATTTGCATGGAATATTAGCAATTATAAATCTTCATTTAAGAGACGTCTCAATTTACTTCCTTTTCAACTCTAATTCACCCCTGGGGTTGTAATATTTTTATGACGCCCTCTTTAGGGTGCGTGGAGGCGAGGTGGTCACGGTGGGAAAGAGGGACACGGGAGACCTGAGCGGAAAAGCCGCCAGGGGCGCTATTAAATGCTGTAAGTAATTAAGATGGCGACGATGAGAAGCCAAAATGTTTGTCTGAAATGTTACGCCTGCAATGGATGTATAAAAATTAGTATGTAGGTATGTACATAATTATTATGAAAATATATTATTTATTACTTCAGACATTATTGTTAATTATTAAATATCTATTTGTCATAAACATAATTAAATGAAGCGTACAATAACATAACATGCATAGATAATTCACACAGATCGAGCTAGTCCAAAACTAAGATATTATAAATTTTATATTATGGATACTAATGCGACGATACTCATATATCGTCCATTTTTGGTAAAATTGAGTTATGATACACACTTTGTAAAACGTGACATTGTCTTTGATATTTGAAAATATAGTTGATCCACACGCAATACAAACCGAGATATGATCAATTAAAAAATGCATATTACGCTCAAATACCATAATTGTGACTGAACAAATATTGCAAGCTATTTAAACTGTTAGCATAAGTATTATAATAGTCAGAGTGGTTACTACACAAACAATGTATGTTGGACATAATATATTCAGAAATGACCATCCATCCTGCAGGGCTACTCTTGACAAAACTTAACACGATCTTAATCTAGTCTTGATCTTGATCATACGACGCACGAAGTGACTATTGGCCAAATATACACGCAAACCGATCGCGCGTTAGCAGTAGCGCGGTGTTTTTGACCATAGTCCCTTCGTGCGTCGTATGATCAAGATCAAGACTAGATTAAGATCGTGTTTAGTTTTGTCAAGAGTAACCCTGCTGATTATGCTATTAGTTGTATCAAATTTGAAAATCGGAAGCATTCATTTCTATTCAAACTTTCATGTTGAGTTTTCTCCAAACTATAAAAAGTGGATATACAATATTTATCCAGTTAGCCATCGATATATACAATGCGCTCGAAACACATCTACATGTAACACCCAGACCCAGGATGATTTGAAAAAGGTCATTCTTCATTTTTCCCTGGAAATGTAAACATCTTCATACGTCCTGTTTATTAAAAAAGAACTTTTTATGAACATTGTTCCGTTATCTGCAACCAAGTATAGTTTGAATATAATTTTAAATATAACGAGAAATCTCCAGACACACTTTTCAGTAAAACCGTTTAAAATACCTATCTTCTTCATGTTTTTAGTAATTATTTTGAGGTCTTGTTAAAGTTCTAATTGATAAATTTAGATACACGTGACGCATCATTGAGCGAATTTTGAGAGTCGCTTAGAATTTGAGAAAAATGAACAACAAAAGTTAGTAGAGTTTTGTAAATAAAAACAGAGTGCCATTTTAACCACAGCATGTCATCACCCAAAAATAATATACGTGGAAGACTCCCATTTTTACCCGAATATCTCTTTAGTCGAGACTTGTATATATCCGATCTTTCACGCAAAGATTTTTTTCTTACGAGCAGGCCACATGGCCAGCCTGAAGAACTGGCCGGCAAAAACCGCTTCGTGAGAATCTTTTATCCTTCATTAACGTCTTCAAAAAAATATTAGAAAATTTTAAGCCGTCTATTGTTTTATGTCCAAAATTAGAAGGATATTATTATACATAATTTTAAATATCCCTTCCTGCACCGCCTGGCCCGTGCCTCCCCTTAGATTATTTTTTTTATTTTGCATTTTTTAATAATATTACCTAGAGAGAATTAATTCTCATCGGGAGGGTGAAGCGATGCAATTGTGAACGCGAGACGAAATCCACTCTTGGCTTTCTTTTTATCCGACGGAACAGACACATTCCTACCATAGTTCCGTTCCCTCAGGGCCGACTGTTACTGATATCCTGTAATGAAATATTCAAAAATATTCCACGAACGTTCTATTCTGAAATTTGAATATTAGATAAAAATAAATTTACAATATTCCATGACGTACTAACGATTATTCTTTTATGAAAAAACAAAATATGCTGTTGAGACACCGTTCATATATAAAAAGTCGGTATCGGGTAAAAGGTATTTGGATTCTGGAGTGTGTTTTGTTCATAGATTAATTGTTTTGAATTTTTTTATAAAATTACTAGTGTACTCGTATATTTAAAAAACAGTGAAACGTTAGGAAAATTGTGGGTAGAAATGACTCGTTCGGCGAAGAATCGCTCTAAATGGGGGTGTCTTGTTTCTGCACTGTGCTCCTACAGGACTGTTGAAGGACTAAAAGAAAAAAATAATTAAGACACCAATGGTGGTTTTAGAATTTTTTTCATCCATCATTTCTTCTTTATTTTTCATAGCAAAACACCCGAAATCGAGTTGGATAACCTATGATATAATACAATAGTATAAAAAAAGTGCGCATATGCATATTTATTATTTGCTGTTAGTTAGCTGGCTGCCCCACTTTTGGGATACGCCGTGATGGTATAGTAGTAGTAAATAATGTTCCAGATATTTTTTTCGTATAGAAAATACGTATATAATAAAATTTGAAAACCACAGTAAGGTTAACTTTAAAATGGCTTTTCCATTCACTTCACTCTCCCCTCAAAATCAATTTTCAATATTTTTTATCATCTCTCAGGGGAGCAATCATAGGTCACTGATTGGGAAACATTCCGCGTAGGGGACGATCTCAATATACTGAGTGATTATAGAGGGATGAACACCCACACCATCCCCTTCCACAAGTCTCCCACTCATAATAACATAAGGATAAAGATTAAGGATTATTATTCCCAAGTTGATTTGAATTTTTATTGGTAAAGTTGTGGATATTTTGGTTATGATGGTTATGGTAATAAATTTAAGATTGTGGTTCGGAAGAACTGTTCTAAATTAAAAAAAAAAACTTTTAATCTATTTTATATTATGAATTTACTACCTACACATCGATCACAATGTATCTTGTAATAGAATCTGAAATAAATTTTAATGGTTCTTATCCAACCTGTATTTATATTATATGCAATTAGTCCACTTATGAGATATGCCGTGATGGTATAGGTAAAGAAATTCCTCCATATTAATTTTTTATTGAGAGAGTCGTCATAAGTAGCATTCACATTGCTTCACTTTGGATGATCATCCAGAGTGTCAGGGTCAAACCTGTTCATCGAAAGTGAACACGTCTGTTCACATTTGTTCATCCTATGCTTTCACTGCCATGTCTACTTTCTCACTCATGTTGTATGTAGTTTGACGTATTTTCGTATAAAAATAATTAAACAAATTCAAAAAAGAAAAATAACACTTAAAATAAATTGATATAGCTCTCGACTGCATAATAATTTTGTACATGATTCTGACATTTAATACAAATTCATAGAGAATTAAACAAATTATAGGATAAAACTTGTTTATGGTCGTTTCAGTGAAAGGACCTTTCATCAAAATTATGACGAGTGGTAATCTCTTTCCTCCGTCATCGCTAGTGATCACTAGCGATGAAACGCCTGATCACACCTGTTCATCTTGGAGGATCATCCGGAGTGATCACTGAAAGTGAACGTATGTGAACGACCCTTTAGACATTGTCAATCTGACTCTACAGACCAGAACGAGCGATTGAAACATCCTTGAAAGACAAAAGATATCTCCTGAACATCAGAATAAAAATGTTTTTTTTTTAAATAACAACAACAAAAAAACAAGACGAAAACCAATACAAGAAAATTTTAAAACAAAAGCACACCAATTATATTTATAATCTCCTAGGTGTATATATAAATAAAAATTCAAAGAGACTATTAAAGAAGATGCTATGTAAATGACACCAATAGATTATCGAAAACCTGTTGTACATAAAAACCCACTTTTTACAAGAGCTTTTAAGGAGACCTAATCTATTCCCGATTTATGAATATATATAAGATTCAGTAAGAAGTAGTGTAATATTTTGATAAGTCCTGGTATGGTCACCTACCTACGAGTGGGTATATTATTGTTCGTGAAGCAAACAGTGTAGATGAGTGACCATAGACTATTATCCACTAAAGTAACAGTAATGTGTACAACAATATTATTAATATGTAATGTAGTGTAGTGCGGTGGTAGGAGCACAGACGCAAGTGCTAATGACAGCTTCACTTTCACTACGTCACTCATTCCGTCTTTCAACTAATTGGTAGGTACTACTACTGCTAACCCTTACCCCAGTTCACTCTTGTCCAGAAAACAGAGAACGAAAAACTGTTTTTTTTTTTTTGCTTAATTTTTTTTTCTTTGATAGAGGGTACTCTAGAACGTCTAAAATATTGGGGATGAAAGAACGATGCTCTCTTTGGCTAACTCAATAGACATCCTCAAAACATGACCCAGCCAGAACTACTATCTCGCCTGTATCACAAATTTATTTATTTTATTTTATCATCACATAAAAGGCAACTATTTTTACAAATACTACAGATTTTTTTGAAGTGCTTTATTACACATCACCATTTATGACATGTCTAATGTTTATAATATTACCAGAGACAGACAAACTGCTCTGCAGAGTTCCTGGCAATGAATACGTGTACCACTATTTTCTGTAGGTTTTAAAGTGTCCTGTAAAAGACAGTTGTTCGAAAAATATAGATGTAATAGTACGCTATCTATCCTGAATGACTTATTTTTTTATTGGCATGGTGAGGACAATTTGCTTACTTATATCAAGCAGTTTTTCTACTGGTTTACCCTATTTGTGGAGTATGCCCTAATACTCCAAATAAAGTATAGATAGCAAAGACCTTTAATGTATAGATTAGAAACGCAGTAATTTTCTCAGAGAACATGTTCTAAAATTAAAAATATGACAGTAAACGTTTGCTGTTTCCTTCCATAATATTTATATATTTATTTATTTATTTATTTATTTATTTTATTTAACAATAATTATACAGACATTACAATACATAGACTATTTGATAAAACTTAAATCTAAACATCCTCCTTATAGAGACAAGTCTCGTGTAAAGGAGGATATATATATATATATAGTATCAGCCTCCCTTGCTCCAAGACGGAAGTATTATAATCCAATATACGTGACAAAGTCATAAAATGAACCTTTTCTTTTCTGGCAATCCACCCGTAACGAGTGATTTGTGAAAATAAATCTTCTCGAACCAACACTTTTTTAAGACTGATTGTTTAAAATTATTTATGCTGATTAAAAGACTGGAGGACTCCTGATGATGCCAAGTAGAAGCTTTGGCGAAAACGTTTGAGGTGAATAAATTTAATTTGGAAATTATACAGTGTTTTTAAATTCATTTTAATTATAATGAATTTCCAAAGTGTTAACACAAAAACATTTGATTTATTTATTTATGCTGCATTAACAAATTTTCCATTTAATTATCTAATTGTTTGAATTATCGAATTTATTTAATCTATACTATTAAAGTATTTGATAGATGGACCAATATTCTTCATAATAAACTATTTTCAGCAAGACTACAGTGTTTAATTTGCAAACATATATAATATTTAAAAAATGTGTCATCAACTGACTGCGTTTGATGACCTCTGCTAAAGAGGATAAACTGTTACAAATTATATTGTATGAATGGGTGCAGATTGTATATACAGGATAAGTAAACCCCAAATTGCCTGTCTAAATATTGTGTTGTCTACCCCAGTACCTATACATCAATAGTATGCTACATATCAGTGGCGGAACTACGATTTTCATCTTGGTCATGCATTCACAATAAATAGGTACTTACCTAATAGTTACATATTTACAAAACAGTTACCACATATTTACAAAATAGTCACATGTCTCAGGAAATCACAAGAAGGTACAAGAAAATACAAATCATCCTCAACGTGTCATAAATACAATAAGATGGGAGCCGGATAATTTACCGACAACAATTTGCCGACGGACAATTCACCGGCTGTATTTGCCTGAGAGGAATGGTGCTCGGAGACGCGGACGTCCGAGGATTAAATGGCAAGACCATTTAAATCAAATCCTACAGGACGGTCACGTGTTGAGCACATTGAACAGGAGAGCATGCATGAGGAATTGTATGACAGTGACGGAAGCGAAAGATGTATGCAAGGATAGAAGGAAGTGGCGCTCGATCCTTTCTGCCTACCCCGCGAGGGAAGCGGCGTGATGGTATGTATGTATGTATGTATGTATGTATGACAATTCACCGACAACAATTCACCGAGAGGACAAATTACCGAGAGGATAATTCACCGACAGGATAATTCATCGACGTACATTTCACCGTCAGACAATTAGCCGACAAATACAAAACAATATAATCACGTTTTGTAATGTTGTATTTTATTGTTTATGTATTTGTGTAACAACATATTTAAACACCCACTACAAGAAACAATCTGTCTTTTTTAAAAAAAAGAACTTCCGACCACGCCAGAATTATATTATTCGTATTTGTCGGCAAATTGTCTGTCGGTGAAATGTACGTCGATGAATTATCCTGTCGGTGAATTATCCTCTCGGTAATTTGTCCTCTCGGTGAATTGTTGTCGGTAAATTGTCCGTCGGCAAATTGTTGTCGGTGAATTTTCCTAGACCCCAATAAGATATCCAGAATGGATGGAATATCACATCACTGACTTAAAGATGTCTTTTACAGGACACTTGACACCTGATTTTTACTGGACACTTGAACACTAACGTAAATAGTGTGAGGCCTATTCTTCGTCGAGGATGCCATTGAGCAGTCTCGAATATAAATAAATAGAACACAGAGATGATGATGATGTTTTTGGATGATTTTATTTAATTTATGACGCCGTTTTACAGTCCCTAGACCGTCTCAAGGTTAGGTCCCCTAGACCACGCCAGTTAAGAGTTCAGTTTTTAATTTGCCTCTGAAGTTAGTGGCCGTCTGATCATCTCTCAGCAGCACCGGTAGGCACCAACACCAAAGGCCCTCTTGTAGAAGTAAGACTTACCGGCTCTATTGGAGATTAGGTATGTAATATAAATAAATTAGTACCTACTTAAATATTTATTTATTTAGATATCCACGGTGTGGGAATCCACATGTTTAATAATACACAAAAAAAATACAAATCAAATTTCTCATTCACAACACAGTTAAAGCAAGATAAGAACAAAAAATTGGCGAAGAACAAAACACAAATGGGAATCAATATTCATAATATCAATAATTTTAGTTAAATCCCAAAATATTGGAGTGTCAGTACAGAATGTCAATAAAATGTTTAGCAATATGTCAAGAATTAAAATTAATATTGTAATCAATAGATAGAAGAAAGAAAAATATATATGAGAAATGGTACAAATAATCTAAATATCATAAGAAATGTAGTAAATAAGCAAATTAAACTAAGTTTTTGTTTATTATTATTAGATTTTAAATTTTTATTCTTAGATCCTGTGGGCATGCGGTTCATTTTTGCATGTAAGGAAGGCACGCTACTGCTACATATTATGATGATATGACGTACATAACATAACATAATGGACTCTTGGACATATTGTGTATCAGTTTGTGCTGTATAAAGTTACAGTTTGACAAACAATACAATATTTCTGTCAATAATATTTCAATTAAGTACGTCAATAATAATTGAGCTGTTTAGCGCAACAAAAGCCTAATCCACAATCTCAAGAATTTTTAGTTCTACCGTCTTTTGAACATCACTTTCTTCATATTATTTTATCTTTCACACCGAATTCCAAGTAGGGTAGGTAGAGAGAATGGAACGGTTTATTTATTTATTTATAGATATTCGCGGCCTAAGCCTCTTACATTTTGTAATTTTAAGCAAAACCACATTTTCCAAAATAATAGAATATTTATATTTACATCCGCTACTAATATTAGACGGTTTTTATTTATTTTTCACAATTTGATACCTTACCTCAAAGTGCTGGTAACATGTCAATAATTTCGTGTGATTGTAATATTATGAAAAGGACTTCTAAAATATTCTGAAAAGTGACAATTAAGACATTATTTTTCTTCTTGAACTCAGCTTTGAGATTTGCCACCTACCTTGAATGTCTTATTTTTTGTTGATACGTAGAGGACAGCTTGCATCAACAGCCACATGTTTAATACATGTGGCTGTTCTGCTGGTTAGGTACCTACTTGTGGGTGACGTCGTGATGGTATAGTATTAGTAATAGTTTCATTCTGAATATCAGAACATTCGAATATTAAAACATGAATCATTCTATTTATTATCTTATTTCAGCTTCAACATATTAACTATTTACTAGATTTAGCTGCCCCTGTTAATAATAACATTTACCTACTGTCAAACAATGACTTATGTTGTGGATTATTATTAATAATAGTAATAATATTATAATATGTACAATATTAATATGAATATATTCCGGAGGGCGCAAAGGACTAGAGAGTGAAACTGAGGAGTATGTACAACGAAAAGGAAAGAGATATAAATAGAATAGAGTGAGATGAATAATATTATATTGGCTAGAACTACGTAGGTACCAGTGGCGGGACTAGGCTTTTCACATCGGGCATGCTTTGTATAAATATACTATTTCACTCGCAAACGAGTGGATGTCCTTGAGAATATTATAATATATAAATCGGAAACGGGACAAGGCTGTTCATGTTAGTCTTGCATTCGTTATAATAAATAAATGAAATATATTTATTTATTTCATTTACGGCGTAAGCCCAAACACTTTCATAATATTATGAACAAAGATACAAATTTCCAAACAAATACAATTCAGTAATAAAACGTTACTCAAATCATTAATCATAAAAGTGATAAAACTATAAACATATCAGGAATGAAACATTAATCAAATCAGTAATAAAACTTTAAACAAATCAGTAATAAGATATTCAGAATGGTTGACATACCCCTTTGATGAATTTAATATATTCAATGGTGTAGGTATTTGCGATGACTCTTAAAGAACTTTTGAAAACCTAAGTGGGAGATCTATTGTTTGCCTAAGACTTAATGGAGGAGTCCTTATTTAGGTCCTTAGTCCTTAAATAAATAAAATACAAGAAGTCTCTGATACAAATAAATACAATTTTAAAATATGTAACTTTATTTATTACACAATTTATTTTATCTCGCGCATCCATCATAAATCATAATATTAATCCTTTATGAAGAACGTTTCGAGTCTAAAAACTACATATATACCAGCGGTTGCACGTAGTACTACCTTCAAATTATTTTTAACTGCCTAATACCAGTAGGAAGTACATAGGTACGTTGCTACACGACTCACACAATCATCACACAATACAAATAAAAACATAGGTACTCATAATAGGTAGGTACACTTTGCAGTATGCATCCAACCGTTCTTCTTGGATGCTTGCTTTTTTTGTCCTTTAAAATCGCACAAATCCAACCAACATACACAATAACACACTTGTATGGCGCGTCATTGTATAGTACGTATTCACACTAAAATTTAAGTTTGGGTCGGTGAGAAAAAAGCAACGTATAAAGCAAACTAACAGACTATTCCATTAATTTAGCTATTACGGTAAATTATTGGATTTTATTAAAAAAAGTCAAAATGACGTATCAATTGTATGCGTACTTTCATACATTTAATACGCGCTTTTGATAAAAACTTACAAAAATTGTATATTTGGTGCGTATATTTCTGTGCATGGACGAATCGTTTCCTTTCCGACGAAATATTACGCGGCAAATTCAAATTAGTTTTTGATGATTTCAATATTTTCTTCATAGATTCTCTGGGCATGCTGTGCTTTTTTGCATGTATGGCAGGCACGCGACTGGTAGGTACCTACTACAACACACACACATACACAATATAAAATGGACTCAACTCTTGGTCGATAAGTCACAGATGTCTCCCGACACTTCTAATCTCTTGAGTGGGTACCTACTCGACGGAGTAATATAATAATAATAATAGTAATAATTCCGCCATTATTATAATAATCATTAATTTTATTATTGTCGTCATCATAACTGCGTTTATATAAAAATATATAATAATACGAACAAAGAGAATAATATTTTTATTATGAAGTAATAAAGTGTCCGACTCGGAGGACCATATTTTGTCATTTTATTACCATCCATGTTGTAAGTAGGTACTTGGTCTTATAATAATTCTGAAAATATCCGTTTTTGTATTTTATGGTACTGTTCTATGTTATGGGCTTAATTTTTTTAGGTTATTTAATATTTTTGGAACACATCTCCCAAAAATATATTTGCCATATACATACATACATACCATCACGCCGCTTCCCTCGCGGGGTAGGCAGAAAGGATCGAGCGCCACTTCCTTCTATCCTTGCATACATCTTTCGCTTCCGTCACTGTCATACAATTCCTCATGCATGCTCTCCTGTTCAATGTGCTCAACACGTGACCGTCCTGTAGGATTTGATTTAAATGATCTTGCCATTTAATCCTCGGGCGTCCGCGTCACCGAGCACCATTCCTCTCAGCCAAATATATCTTCTTAGTCATTCTGTCCTCATTCATTCTTTCCACGTGCCCAAAGTTTTGAGATAATATACATAATATATTGTGTTAATATATATTGTGTTAATAACATAATATATTAATATATTTATGTATAATGCCATATACATAAATAATATATTATAATACTCACCTTTGTGGGTGAACAGAAAAAACTTATTAGTGCTACATTGTTTAAACCTAATATTGTTTGCTTATTTATGTATATTATTTACCGTTTTTCATCAATCAGCATAATGGCATCCACTCATGTACATATCATTGAATTCAACTCAGAGGACCAAAAATCTATAATCCGGCTCGGAGGACCAAAACAAACAAATACATACACCATCAAAATTAAGACATGAGTATCCAATTTAGGACATTCAATTGACAATATACCAACATATACACATAATTCTTTCCCGTTCTATATAGATACCTACTTCGAAACTTTTTTAATACCTACGTATATGGGCAGCAACATTACTTTTGTATTATTGAAATAACGAACATGAAATTCTAAACCTAAAATTACTCATACCATTATGGCATCTCTCAAAACTCGGGTAGCTAGCGGACCAATTGCATGCTCTGAAAACGTTAAATGTCTTGTACATTATGTTTTATGAATACCTACATTTAACAGGACACTTGAATCGTACAGGAAAGAAAAAAATGATTTAACACCATTATCATCTTCCACGATCCTCGACTACGTACAAGAAATGTAATAAAGGAGTGTTTTATTTTATTTTATTTTATTTCAAGCACCAATTTAACGACAGCATAACTTTTATTTCCGCTTAAAGTTTTCGCAATAACAGTAATAATATTATGTACTTAACATGGCGTTGTTTTTATAACAATATAGATATTTGATATCTTGAAAATGTTGAATGTAAGTGTTTTCGTATGGATGCCTATATTGCCTACCTCCGTTATATTACTGTATGATACTCAGAAAGGCAGGGTTCATAAAGTTAAGTTTTCAAATTTACAAAAATAAGAATAATTGGCTGGCTACACCACTTATGGGATACCTATGCCGTGATGGTATAATAAGTAACAATAATGAATTATTTTGTATTTTTTACTTGTGTAAGTTTCCGAGTATTCTAGAAAAGGCAGGCATTAATGAAACATGTTATGTTCAATTTAATGACAAGATATTCTTCCCAATCTGAAAGTATTTTTTATGCCGCAAACAGGGCGATCTGTTTATTAATTACATAAGTTAATTAATCGACTACTTGATACGTGGAATATGTCGATATGGGATAGATAAATAAACCTTTTGCTATTTTGTAGGTTGTAGAGTTTTTATTATTTATTTCCAATATTGTACACACAATATTGTATACACAATCAAATAATATTACACAGAAAAAACATTATCAACAAAGAAACCAGTAAAGTAGCTTAATAAAAATCAATTTAGTTAAGAATCTACGCTTATTAAAGTTAAAATAGTTAAACGTAATTTACTCAAGATTAAGATCAACTCAAGTGAATTTGAATGTCGGCAATTTTATATGGTGAATGTGTAAATTGTTTGGTAAATGTAGATAATAATGGAACAAAAAATACTGTAGATTTGGTTCAATAGTTAACTATAAATTCATTTATACATGGATATCAAGCTTCGAAGTGATTGAACCACCGAGAGACCAAGCAGGGGCCAACATTGAACAAACACAGTTTTTTTTTTAATATTAGAATACATGATTTAAGCTCTATAGAACTATTGATTTAAAAAACTATAGACAATTTATTATTGTCTATAGTTTACTAAATTTATTTTTCCAGAAAAATAGATTGTTTGGATTATTATTCTGTCAGTCGTCTTCAATTTTAGGAACCCTGTAATATTGTACCTTTTCAGTTACTAGGTACTAGTATTTATTTTCTCCCCACACTGGTAACACTGCCCTATTCCCTTTCCTTTCTCTCTTTCCTTTTTCTCCTTCTATCTCCCCTCTACTGGCGCCATCTGCTGGCCATCGATTATACGAGTATTAAGATGACTTTGCGACGAATTTATTTCATTTCTCTGCCGCGTGACGCAACGTCCCCCATCTACCCTACAAGTAGACAGATTATACAATTAATATCGTAACTAATTTACTACTAACTTTAATACATAACTGCACTCGTTGGCTATCGATCAAATTTATCCAATATAACATCACTTTCAGAATAGAAGGACAAAATAATAAATATTCTTAACAATAAACAATTTGTCATAGATGTCTTTCATTATAATCAGCGTAGAGGACAATAATTATGTTTGAGCATCAACTAAATATTATTTTTATTCTCTTGCCTTCAAAACTCTGAAGCACGGGATAGAATTAACTATTTATTGTAAAAAAAATTAAGAATTTGTAAAACATCAACAAATAGAATGTTACTCAACAGACACCTCATCTACCTAACAACAGATTGTGCAAACTCCCTTTAGTAGGAAACAGAAAAGGTATTCCAATGCTTACGAAACAGCTTGGGTTGGTTTAAATGCCCTTTGTTTGATGTAAAAATCACTCACTCACTCACCCATCGCCCTCAACGCTTCTCTCGGGAGCACAGGGCAGAAACCAGTCTCCTCCATTCAGAGCGTCTCTGCGCCAATTGCGTCACCTCTTTCCACGACATTCCATGCGCTCTGATGTCGTTGTCATAGGAACGGTGTATTGTGAAAGAGGGACGTCGCGACGCGACGGGACCCTTGCGGACGGAAGAACAGCGCTCTTTTTGGCCATCTATCATTGGGCATTCTCAGAACATGTCCCAGCCAGGACAATCGTCTCTCTAGTATTACGGAGATTATTATGTCAAAAATAATAGTTTGAAACAGGAATTGGTGAGATTGTTGAACGCGCCATGGATAAAGTTCACTTAAACCAGCTTAGCAGATTCGTAAGCATCAGACCACCTTTTTTCTCGTTACTTTTGTAAGTTTTCGAATATCCTGTAAAAGACAGATGTTCGTAAAACCTCACGTATAAAACAATAAAATCTACAATTCAGCAGTGATGAGGCATGCCATTCATCCTGAAAGTCTTATTTTTTATTGGTACGCAGAAAAAATCTGCATTTGCATTACTCGCAGTTAGTCCGCTGGCTATTCCACTTGTGCCAGGATATGTCATGATGGTATAGTAATAATAGTTGTAGTTGTGCTTTAAGGGGCGTTCACATTTGTTCACTTTCAGTGATCACTCCGGATGATCCTCCAAGATGAACAGGTGTGAACAGGCGTTTCATCAATAGTGATCACTAGAGATGACGGAGGAAAGAGATTACCACTCGTCATAATTTTGATGAAAGGTCCTTTCACTGAAACGACCATAAACAAGTTTTATCTTATTATTTGTTTATGAATTCTCTATGAATTTGTATTGAATGTCAGAATCATGTACAAAATTATTATGCAGTCGACAGCTATATTATTAATTTATTTTAAGTGTTATTTTACATTTTTGAATTTGTTTAATTATTTTTATACGAAAATACGTCAAACTACATACAACATGAGTGAGAGTGTTGACATGGCAGTGAAAGCATAGGATGAACAAATGTGAACAGACGTGTTCACTTTCGATGAACAGGTTTGACCCTGACACTCTGGATGAGCATCCAAAGTGAAGCAATGTGAATGCTACTTAAGATGTATTAGATTTATTCCTGTGTTCCGAATAGGAATTCTTATGGCAAGATTACATCTAAAACAGATTATACCTATCATTTAACGAACAAAATCGAACAAAGATAATATAAAACATTTAAAATATCTAATTATTACAACTAATATCAAAATCTCTTAGTGTGTACTTACCTATAATTAATAAAATATTAAAATAGGAGAGCATAATATGGCTCAGATATTAGGTAGGTATGTATTTCTGGTGGGGGAGTCCCCGAGAAGGGTTTGTCTAACTTTTAAACACTAATCTCCCCTAAACGGTGCAATGGGGATGTCAAGTTGAGACAAAACACAATCATCGATTTATTTCAATTTTCAATGTATTGTTTTTTTATGACGGCCAGTGTGGCACTGTGGAAACACTCTTGGGTTCGATTTCCGGCTAGGGAATCATGTTCTTTTTGTTACCCCAGACATATTTAGTTAATGTTAGAAAAAAATCTCTTTTATAGTACGTGCTTTTAAAATTACTTTTAGTTATATATTACAAAAATGTTTTACATACATACATACATCTTCTTCCCCTTGTCCTAGTTGGGTTGGGGGCCCATTGCGCCTAGGTACCTCCTCCAGAAATCCCTGTCCACCGCTGCTTCCAGGACCTCTGGCCACTCTAAACCAAGACTTTCAACACACAAGTTTGACATCTGCCCTTGCCAGCTTCTTCTAGGGCGGCCCAAAATGTTTTAATTCCTCTTATTTGTTTTGTAATACACTATAAAAAAGACTAATTTAAGATTAAAAAAAATACAACGAAAAATCTTTTTTTAGTTAGCTCTTTTGTATTTTTGTAATTGTCCATAACCAAAAAAATCTTTTCTATCAAATATATGCCACATTCGTCTTGAGATTTTAAAAAAGGTTAACGATGGTTCTAGATAATCTCATTAGAATTATTGTATTCTTAACATACCCATAAACATTTAAAAAAAAACTTAAAAATAGATCACTGAGAGATCAGAAAAAAAGTGTAAATTCTGCATACCTTTTAATAACCATCATAAAATAGTTCTTATTGAAATTCTGACCATCGATGTTATTATGTACAGAAATAATTTACCAACCCTACTAGTAATGGTAAAATGCATAACCCACAGTTAAGTTAGCCCCTGGGCCGGAGGGTCAACCAGTGACTGGAAGCTCCCCGTCCGTCGTCGCCATCCTGATGATAACCTAGTCTGTTGATGACAGTTAACACGTTAAGCCATGGGGGACGTTTGCTTTTCCTTCACTTATTATATAATGTTTATTTATTTAATATTATTATAGTTGTTGCGCAATCTTTACGCTGTATAATGCAGTGGAAAAATCACTGGTCTAGATAAGATGATCATGCTGATATTTTGATGTGTTGAGTGTTGATGATTTGGACACACTAAAATAAATTAATGAATTCTAAACTGTTAGTGACGTGAAAATTAATCGTTTAAGCTCATTTTTTTTATTAAGCTTATGAAATAGATTACCTTCTCAATGTCCTGAAATTATAACAACTTTATATATTTTTCTGTGAGTTATCAAGACTCGTAAATGACAGGTTTTTTTAAAATATGATGTATGTGTCATTTAACATTTTCAACGCATCGATAACCTAATCCATTTATCCTGAATGTTTATTTATGCCACGAAAGAGACAATCTGTATGTTCATTACATGCAGTGGTTACAGCATAGAAGATGTTACTTATACCCAATATCAATTAGAATTATTTAAATACATAATAAGAATCGAAAATTTTGGAAACCGTAATATGCCGGGATTCTATGTAATGTTGACAATTTAACTATTTAACTAGATAAAAATATTGGGAAATTAAATACCTTTGTTAGACTTGGAGATTTTTTTTTATAACTGAACATGATTTTGACATAATACTTGGAAGATTGTTATCTCTTCATGGTACAAGAGAAATCTTGTAAAACTATTGATTCAAACGATTTGTTAAACATTGCGTACCAGAGTACCAAATGTCACGCGCAAGTCACGTGCCACTTCGTTATAATTTCACATAAGTGGTGCGGCGAACGTGTATCAGACCATGCGACGTACGTCGATCGAGTTTATTATAAGGGAAGCGACACAGCGACGTATGGTTTTTATTGCTTTGTTGTCTATTGTTGATTTCCATCTGTTTCTGATCTTCTGTTATTTATTTATTTATTATTAATTCATGCATTTGTCACGTTGTGTTATAAAGCTAATAATTAAATCTCATAGGATTATATATGCTTCAGTAAACATGTTGCGTCCGTTCATCCACTGCAACACCATCATGATAATTCACTTTTTACCAACTGATATTTTTTTCTATTTTTACAAATTTATCCAGTGGAGCACCCGGTAAAGAATTGGTCTCCCACTCTTCTGCGTAAGTTTTCGAGTGTCCTGTAAAAGGCAGGTGTTCGAAAAAATTAAGAAATTTTACTTCCTTAATTCAGCGATGAGGCTTGCCACCCATCCTGAATGTCTTGATTTTATATTGGCACGAAGAGGACAGTTTGCATGTTTCTTGCATGCAGCTGATCTGCTGGCTACCCCACTTGTGGGATATGCCGTGATGGTATGGTGGTGGTGGTTCTACAAA
The DNA here is from genome assembly GCA_947579605.1 of Athripsodes cinereus. NCBI lineage: Eukaryota > Metazoa > Arthropoda > Insecta > Trichoptera > Leptoceridae > Athripsodes > Athripsodes cinereus. Next base: position 1,735,605 of record OX388307.1, read on the forward strand.
TTTTAAGCATTCTACGCCAATAATTAGGTATATACACGTGATTTAGATTTGTTAACCACGATGTTTCTAAATATTATTGAGTTTTGTTTTATCTTTATTTTTGTCATTTATTCAGGAAATTATGATTTATAGGATGTAGTAGGTTTATCTCACGATAAAAAATAAAGTGCATGTGTTGGAAGTGAAATTCAAATTTGGAAGCTGTTCTTTAAAAGTTCGAGTCAACCATAGTTAACTAAAAGACATTTTTATTCGGTAACAATCTTATATTCTTGGCAAAAAAATGAAGCATTAATGATAGATAGCAAGGTTCAACTACTACTACTACTACTACTACTATACCATCACGGCATATCCCACAAGTGGGGTAGCCAGCAGACCAACTGCATGTAAGAAACATGCAAGCTGTCCTCTCCGTGCCAATATAAAATCAAGACATTCAGGATGGGTGGCAAACCTCATCGCTGAATTTAAGATGTAAAATGTCTTAATTTTTTCGAACACCTGCCTTTTACAGGACACTCGAAAACTTACGGAGAAGAGTGGGAGACCAATTCTTTACCGGGTGCTCCACGGTGCTAGGTTCAACGCTAAATTAAAAAATGAAGATGCTGTCTTCAAAGGTGATGTTTTGAGAATACTGTACTTGCTTTTTACCGGATACTCGAGAACTCACAAAAAAAGAGTGGGAAGCTTATTCTGTACCAGGAACTCCTCGGGATATTGAAATAATTCGTACATAAAATAATAAATCAAACTTTTTTCGTTTCTACGATTCTGAACGAATATGGGGTGTTCTAAATTATCAAATGACGTGTGTGCAAGTTTAAATGTAAGGAATATGGGGGAATGTGTTTTCCGTATTGAATGTTATAATATTATTTTGAATGTACATATTTTTCCACACATGCAGTAGAACCCAGTGCACTGCAACATCTGTAACTGACAACTGGAATAAGAGAGTTGTGTAAAGGAATCGCATAATAATATAAGAATATTGAATATAATATGTAGTATATAAAAATGGGGAACAATTTTTTTTAAATAATTCGTTTGAATGTAGATACAATACATTATTCTCATTTTTTTGCAGTATCTATTTGAGAAAATAATATGTCATGAGGGTTCATAAGGAATTGATCATATTATAAGCTACAGAGAAAGCTGAAAGTAAAATCCGATAACTTGAAGCTGAGTGTACATAATGTGAAGTGAAATATATCATAATGATTAGTGATTGACTGGTAACATATCTAAGATTTTTTTTAAAACAATCTATCTATCTATTCCCTCACGCCGTATCCCAAGAGGGGTAGGCAGAGAGAACGGAACGCCATATAGATCTGTCCTTACATACTTCTTTCACTTCTTCAACAGTCATACAACTTCTCATGCACGCACGTCGATTTCTCTTACTCAAAACACGGCTGTCCTTGAGAATTTGATCTACATGACCAAGCCATGTAGTTCTCGGACGCCCGCGCTTCCTCACACCCCTTCTTTCTGACAAGTATATCCTCTTTGTCATTCTTTTCTCTTCCATTCGTTCCACATGACCAAACGATACTGTATATTTTCTCGGACGCCCGCGCTTCCTCACACCCCTCCTTTCTGACAAGTATATCCTCTTTGTCATTCTTTTCTCTTCCATTCGTTCCACATGACCAAACGATACTGTATATTTTCTCCATTGATAAAAAATACACTAGATTGAATGCTTTCGACAAGATAAACATGTAAGCCGTCTTATCTGTGCCAACAAAAAAATAAGACATACAGGATGGGTGGCAAACCTCATCGCTGAATAGTTTGACACGTAAAATGTCTTTATTTTTTCGAACATCTGACTTTTACAGGGTTCTCGAAAACTTACGGAAAAGGAGTGAAAGACAAATTCTTTGCCAGGTGCTCCACGGAAAAACAAAACTTTTTCTGTTATTTACATTTTTTTAATGCAGAAAAACAATAAATTGAACATAAATCTTTAAAATTAAATTCATCACGTATTCTTCAAATTATGGCTGATTTGATAAACTTTTGCGCATTAAGTATATAAGTATCTAGCTTAATTTCTTTTTATCGCGAAAACAATTTTCCGTATTGAATATCACCGCGAGCGAAAACATTCATCTTCAAACACTTTTCTCCTTTCATCACACACCACCCGCATTATCTATTGACGTCTCTTATTATTATTTGTAATACATAATTATTATTGTTGTAATGTGATTGTCACATTCAGGCCATACGTACTATCTCTATCACACAAGTATCAAACCTTATCGCCATCTCATTTTGATAATGAATCCTCTTTTAAGGACATAATATTGTGTCTTTCTCACACTCATAATATTATTACTATTACTATCTCTTTCTGAATTGAGGTAAATCCTCTTTTCGCATACATACAATACGACCTCCCTCCCTTAGTGTTGTCTCTCTTGCACATATGCAACTTTTGTATGTTATGTCTTCCTCGTTCGGTATCTTCTGACAATAACTACTTTGTCTGTTCTTGGCATCAAACATTATTAACAATCCCTTCATTCTTGTGCTTGGTAGTGGATAAATCGAACAAATCCGACCTGAATAACTAAAGTAGAATTTCAACATATCTACTACTACTACTATACCATCAAGGCATATCCCACAAGTGGGGTAGCCAGCAGATCAGCTGCATGTAAGAAACATGCAAACTGTCCTCTTCGTGCCAATATAAAATCAAGACATTCAGGATGGGTGGCAAACCTCATCGCTGAATTTAAGATGTACAATGTCTTAATTTTTTCGAACACCTGTCTTTTACAGGACACTCGAAAACTTAAGGAGAAGAGATATAAATTACATTTTTTTGGACCGTAAAGTTCCTACGAGTAATTTAAAATATCTATCTGTTTAATTGTCTAAATGGAAGAATTATAATAAAAAATATACAAAATAGTAACATAAATTACATTTATAATAGTTTTAGATAATATGTAAACGATTTCGAATAATATTTCACTGGGTCAATAAAAGGACTCATAACACGATAAATATTGATCAATAGTTCGTTAGAATGCAAAAAATACCTACTACGTTTGACAATTTTTTGCTGTTTTTTTTTAATAAAACAAAATAACTAAAACTTAGAAAAAGAACCCCATCGTTTGAGTAAATATTTTGATACTTCGGGATAGTTAATATCACTTATCACCAGGAGGGCTAAAAAGGCCACTTTATATTAATCATAATAGGGTCATATTAGGAATTGTAAAACGATTTCACCAAATATGAATTGTAGATGAATTGCTCAATGTGGCCATTTTAGGCCCCCTGAACATAAAAACTATGAAGAATTGCACTCAAAATGTTCATGCAAAATATAAATTGTATTTGCATTTGAAATCTTCGATAATTAATATTAGAAGTAGGTATGTATATCTTTGGGAAATAGGTATAATTATTCCATTAGACCTTTAAGAGTCCACAAATTGACTTTTTACCTAACCATGACTTAGGAGGGAAAGATACTAAGTTTGCAGAATAAGTATCTTAGAAGGGTATTGGATGTCAGGTGGTATGAACATGTCATAATAATGATACTGTGTACCAGCACACTCCGCAAAGACCATCAGTAGTCTCTGTAATACTCGTACAGTAGGAGACACGATGATTCTGATTGGGTCATATTTTAAGAATGCCCAGTGACAGTTGGCCAAAAATAGAACTCTTCTTCCGTCCACAGGGTTTTGGCGCCTCTCTTTTACAATAAATAGTTCCTTTTACAACCATATCAGAGTGCTCGGAACGTCATGATAAGAGGTAGGTAACTCAATTGGTGGTGCAGAGACGGTCTCAATGGACGAGGTTGGTTTCTGCCGTGTGCTCTCGAGAGGAGCGATGAAGGACGAGTTGATAGAGATGATATCTTTTGGTTTCACTCCCTTTATTGTGTGTAATTACAATTATTATATTCGAATTATACAATGGCGCAAAACGTCGGTAAATTATCAAAGACGTTTTAATTGCCTAATATAATAAGATGTAAGGTATTATATCTTAATATAGGTATGTACTCGTATAAGGGGGTATACATTACATGAATTATTATTATTATTTATAATGCATGAGATAAAAATAGATTCAATGACAGAGATCAAAGATAGTATTTATTAGGTTATGAGCTGTTTAGTGCAACGAAAGCCTGAAACATCTTTTTTTTTTAGTTTAATCGTCTTTCAAACTTTTTATCTGTTCCATTAAGCACTTGGCGAAGAATTGATCATCCACTTTTTTCTACTTATAAGTTTTCAAGTACCTATCCTCTAAAATGCGGGTGTTCGAAAAAAATAAAGACATTTCACATCTTAAATTCAGCGATGAGGTTTGCCACGCATCCTGAAAGTCTTATTTTAATATTGACACGGATAAAACGGTTTGCATGTTCATTGCATGCAGCTAGTTTGCTGGCTACCTCACTCGTAGGATATACCGTGATGGGGGGAAAACCTGATCGTTGAATTTATGATTCAAAATGTCTTTCATTTTTCGAATACCTGCCTCTTACAGAACACTAAAACTCTTACAGAAAAGATTGTGAATTCTATGAAACAAACACGCGATAGAATATACCAAATAATATTGTACATAGAGTTGATAATAGATAGATATGGCACTTGATATTCTGTACAAGTGGTGATGTTCCCCTCAATGATTTGTTGGCAATACACAATATATTATGATACCACAACATTGTTCTACAACATACATACAAACACCGTGCTTACAATAACATTATCATGATTCCATGTTATAATTATACCCTATGTTGTCGGCATTTTGTAGAATTCGACCATCTACAAACGGTGCGATTTCGTCATTTTACAAAATGAAGAAAGCATATTCGGGCAATGTACATACTTCTGTTAATTGATTGTATTTAAATCGAGATCCATTTCAGCAACTTTGCAGTACCTACCTATTGCTGAAATCAATCGCGATTTATATGCAATCAAGTAAAGAATGCATTGTAAAATACTGTTGGGTACCTATATAGTAAATCCTTCAAAAATAGATGATACTGATTGTTGAAATTTAGTGTCTTTATTTGGCACTGTGGGGCTAGGATCGATAAACGTTGCAATCCAGTTAGAACAATTATTGAATGCCGGCGTTCAGCTAAACGCCTAGCTGATTCAACTATATTGCAGTGACATAAATACTGTATATAATATATTACATGTCTGTGTATCCTACTATCCTATACACGTATCCCAACACTGTGTATAACTATTAATTAAGTAGGTATCGCTTACTACTTTAGATAGGTAATTACATAATAGTTACCAACATATCCACAATACCTATTCCATGTATAAACTTACGAGGGTGAGGCAATAAATTCAGATAGGTATTCGAAAATTTGTTGGATTTTCTACCTTCCATCAGATTTAAATTATCAGATGATTTTTTTGTATAGTACTTCTGCAGTGTTAAAAATAATAATTAACTCGCTACATAATTGTTAATTAATAAAGTTTTTTTTAAATATCCGAAACTCGGATTTGAATAAACTATTGATTCTTTGGAGACTCGCGAGGGACCCCATCTTAATTTTACTGCGAAGAATTAACTGTATATTCATTACTTTTATCAAAAAAAGTTAGTTAATTGGAAATTATCTTTAATAATTCAGAGTACAACGTGAGGAAATGTGATGTGAGCGTATCTTATATTATGTTGATTGTGTTTTGTTTCATGTGTGTTTTTTTATGTTATTGTACTGTAAGGCTATTTTAAAAGGCCGTGTATTAAAGGTATAATAAATATATAAATAAATAATCACAATCTAGCGATAAACTCGACCTCAGTGCATTTAAATATGGGTTAAACAGATATTTTTTTTTTAATTATTTTAACCAATGTACAGTAAAGAACAAAAATAAAATAGTGATAACCCAATTATTTATTGATTAGGTAAAACTCCGATTACATGTAGTCTTGCGTAAGGTGGGTTTAACCCAGCAACCGAATCAACAGTCTCGTATTTCATATGACCACAGTACAATATTTATTTATTTATTTATTAAAACTATAAATGGCAAGAGCCTTTTACATGATAATTCTGAAATATACCTACACATTTATAAGAAATTTCAATAAGTATCTATAACATAAATTACGCCTTTATTTCATTTTTAAAGTAAACATGTTGGAACAATGTTCTCAGCATAATTATTCTTTATAAATTTATAGAAAATTTACATAGTTACCTACTTACATATCATCCTCTAATAGTTTCTTTTTTTGTAATATCTGAAAGATTGCCCTAGTTGTTTATCTACCTATTATTGTATAAAAATTGTTTGCCAATACTTATTACTTATTAACTTACCCTCCTACATCTTGTTTCCCAGTAGATAATGATATTATGTTTGAAATCAGAGTTGCCATTATGTAAGTAGTTAGGTATCGTGTAGAGGGGAAACAATACACACTACTCACTATTAGGGTAGTAAGTTATTATAAAGTACGTACTACTTCTATTATTATTGATGGCAGCACTAAATGATTTGTGTTTACTCAACAGGGCAACATTGGATTAAATGTCAAAATCACTTCAAATCAGTTTGATATTCGATTCTCTTATTTTTTTCTTCAGGCGGCAATTTAGAAAATTTAACCAGTTAATCGATTTATTTATTGAATAAAATAACGTATGTTACGGGGATGTTTTGCGAAACAATAAAAAGCAAAATATAGGTAATTAGTAAACATTGTGAACACACTATGGACAACTTAACATTATTAATAATAATAACACTTTATTGATTAGTGAGCTAATTACCTAGGACAATATCTTCCAGTTAACCAAAATCTAGTGAACAATAAAATAAAAGAACAAAATATTGTTAATTAATTTATGCCATTTCGACATCATATTAACATTAGTTTACTGAGCGAAACTTGCATAACAATTTTACAGTAAACTTTCAACCGTCCATTTTATTTAAGCACATCCGCCATTATGTGTATTATCACACTAACAAACTAGATTAATATTTTTCACCGTCCGTTACCATTTATCATACGGAACATTGTCATAACAATCCGACCCTGCTTGATATATGATTATTTAGTCTAATTATTTGACAATACACATAACACACATACAAAATTTATACAAACTTACTTAGTATTGTTAGTAACATCAGAGAGTTTAGTTTTAACTAAAGTTATTATACCCGGTTTTGCTATTGATATAATAATTCAAATTAACAAAGCAATCAATTATTATTTGACAAATTAACACAAACATACCTATACCTAAAATTATAGACTAGCTAAAAATCAAAATAAGTTGAAAATTTAGTGGAGGGTTGTATACCCTGAATATAGTCGCACATTGCGAGTATTGCGAATTGGTTGTAGGTGAGCGTCACTTGCTGTATATTCCATAGATGAAAATACACACAGAAAATGTTTTGTTTTTCTCTGGTATCGCATTCGCCAAAAACTGTAATAGGCCCAAAGCACAAGAGGTGCGCTATAATATACATATTTTTTTACGGAATAATAAAGTATATAATAATATGAGTTCGTCGGTAGCCTGGAGATAGAGTCTCGGCCTCGTGAACAAGCAGGGGTCCGCGGTTCGATCCCAGGTGCCGGCGAACACCCCTTTCACGACACAAGCTTTTAACTTACTGTGAAAGTTGTATAAGGCTGTATTTGGGTTTGTAGCAAAACCATTAACCTATCTTTAAAAAAATGTATTTTCATACAAGTCTGATAACACTAATACATCTATCAATATATTTCCTGCTGAGATCGCCTTGGCCAAAAGCTGTTATGGTTTCAGTGCAGGGTGATATTTTTAAGAATATTATAATAATTATTATAAAATAATATTATAATATTTAGATACGATTCGCCCAAAATCTGCCCAAAAAAAGAGACCTCGTATAGAGTATGTTAATTTTCTTCTGCCTTGCCTAATCATAGTGTATATTGAAGACATATAAAAGTGTATACAAACAGACACAAATATTTATAAGATTTTATTAAAACTATACACATACATGTGTACAGTACTTGTACAACACATCCCTCCATGTTAATAGTGTTGTTGGATGTTCGCTCACTCACTTACCACAAAATCTCCAATTACATACATACAATGTGTAGGGTACTTACCTACCAAAATAACACTACAGTGTTTTGTATAGTGTGTTTATTCATTCATTTACCACTAGCGGGGTAGTTATCGGATCAAATACACGTAACAAATATGCAAGTTGTCGTCGCCTTGTCATTAAAAGCTAAGACATTCAAGATGGGTGGTAACTATGCCTCATCGCTGAACTGAACCTCCATGCCTCTTACAGGATACTTGAAAGCCAGCAGAAAGAATGAGAGATTTATTTTTACCGGGGACTCCCCGGTCCAAGTAGTTCTCAGTGTAAAACAAACACATGTGCCATGTACCTACATAAATAAAATATTAAATTTATACAACATTTATACAACAACATTGTTTTATGTACATATTACAATAATTCTCTAGTCATGATTTATTTTATTTATTTATTTATTTTATTGCAAGAAGAGAGCATGACAACCTGGAAAAAGTGATTATGACTGGGGTTGTAGTAGGGAGGAGGGGAAGGGGCAGAGTGCCAATAAGATGGAGCGACCAAATTAAGGAGGCCACACAGAGCTCACTTCACGGGGCCTTACACATGGCGGAGGATCGCTCAAAATGGAGACAGATGGTCTACAGAACGAGGCATGATGGTCACGATCCTCAGGATTGAGGGACCGATAGAAATGATGATGAATGATGATGATTTATTTTATTCTTCTTGCACATCATCATTCATATGACAAATAAAATAAAGCAATATACACAAGAAAAAATGTGATGATGTGCAGTGGCGAGATTATCACTATATAGTGATTTCTTCCATCTAACCACGTCACATTAACACTAAACAGAAATAAAAATAACAATAACAAAAAAAACACAAACAATAAAAAAAAAAAGTAGCTACACAAATTAGTTTGAAAAAAAAGAAAAAAACTACAATCCACACACCTAACACTCCAAAGGGATCGGGAAGGGGGTAGGGGACGGATTCTGAGTTAGAAGACAATAAATACTTCTTGACGGCGTATTTAAACCCAATAAAAGATTGAGATGTGTAGGAATTGCCAGAAGACGCTCGTTGTTGGAACGCAGTGGTAGACCATTTATAATGCATTGATCTGTACGAATCCTTTTCATCTTAATTTTTTTTTTTTGACTCAAGATACATTTTTTTGTGACTAGTTGTCTGAACTTTTTTAATTCAAAATTATTAAATTTTATTTTCTTATTCCTGATCTTAAGGATTTTTTTTTTAATTCAAAATATTGTATTTGTTATTAGAAGACATATTGTATTTGTTTGTGTTTGTAATTATTTTGACTTTACATATAAATTATAATATTACTTTTACCAACTGACATCTCAATATTTTTGTTAATTTAATTATTATCATTTTTACTTGTTATTTTGATTATTATTTTTTACTACTTTGAATTTGCTTGTTGTTGTTATATTTATTTTGTGCTGTTAACATGTAAAAGGCGAAAGCCGTGAATGTGCTTAAATAAATAAAAAAAATATCTATCTCTTCATCCATGGAGTCCCCGGTAAAGAATTAATAGATCTTCCACTCTTTTCTATAATGTTTCGAGTGTCCTATAAAATCAGATATTCGTATTATTATTATTATTTGGATGATTTGTAAAGCGCCGTTTTGTGAAAAAATATCCACCTCAAGGGCGCTCTTTGCTAACTAAGGTTGTGCTTGAATTATTCCGTGAGATTTCTTGAATAGATAAATTTTCAGTTGGTTCTTGAAACGAGATATGTCCTGCGTTTCTCTGATCGTTTGTGGAAGCCTGTTCCAGACTACAGGTGCAGATATTGCAAAAGCACGCTCCACGTACACTGGTTTCGACACAGTACTGGTCACCTCCAATTTAGTTGTTATATCTTGACAAGACCTAAGTGTTGTCTGTCTATGACTTAACGCCTGTCTACCACAGAGTTCCATGATATATTCTGGGGCCATAGCATGAAGTGCCTTAAATACTGTCAAACACACTTTAAATTCAACTCTCTCCGGACATCTGAGCCAGTGAAGAGATTGTAGGTATAAAACCATTAACAACCATAACATTTAAGATACCACCAATGGTCTCTTTCCTACGGACTTACTTAAATGTTACACATCCTTTTTTTTATATTGGCACGGAGAGGACAGCATGCATTTTTATTATATGCAACTTGTCTGCTGGCTACCCCACATGTGGAATATGCCGTGATGGTATAATAGTAGTAGCTACATATTATATACCTGGCAAAGCTACAATAAACCCTTAAAATAAAAATAAAACAATCAATGTCCTTCAAGTCTGCAACACAAAAGTGATTATATTTTAATTATATGAACATAATGTGAAGAATCTGTGATGATAGGCGATCTTTATTGTGAAATACATACATACTTCTATCAAAGGGATCATCAATATAATATTATCAATAATTAACATACTTTTATAAATGCATCTACAACGAGAGATTCGAGGGAGATATGAATGTATCTTTTTAAACCAACACTTGTTTAAAACTGATTTGTATGAAATTATTTTGGTCGCGATAGATTATATTATTGGTAATTGCAGAATAATAAAAAAAACATGTTCAAATTTCAAATGTTTCTATTTGAAATTCGAATGTCTGTAAAGTGAGTAATGTAATGGCGGTCAAGAGGTTCTTTTTGAACCAACACTTGTTTAAGGATGATTGATATGAAATTGTTTTGGTCGCAATAGACTGTATTGGTAATTATTGTAGAATAGAGAAATATATGTTCAAATTTCAAATGTTTCTATTTGAAATTCGAATGTTTGTAAAGTGAGTTATGTAATGGCGGTCAGAAGAGGTTGTACAAATAATGTTAGGGTAGTCCCATTCCCGACTGTTGTTGCAAATTATATATAGGTACCTTGTGTCTACTGTTGCAAATACTATAATGTACATAAATAGGGCAACAATGATGACATTACATTGTGTAAACAAAACATAAAATTATTTACATTGTATGGGAAACACTCAGATGGGTTTTAAAAGCTAGGCGAGTACTCAATTTGCTGATCTGCTGGCTACCCCACTTGTGGGATATGCCGTGATGGTATAGTAGTAGTAGTAGTACTCAATTTTAATAAGCATATAGATACTAAAACTTCGCACAACATGATCTCTTCTTTAAGTTGGTTACCTCGGTCCATTCTGCAGATATAATTTTTGATTGGAAAATCTAAGATTTGAAGAAAGCAGGCGACATACTGCACATTTACATGCACAAATAGCTAACTTAGGAGATCTTTTGACTCGGAATTTGCTACCAACCAACAGATTACCTTAACGATACTATGGCTTTTAATGCGAGGGTGTTCATGTTGTGTTTGAGCCTATCGAAAACAAAGATTATTTTTGTTTTAATATTTGGAGGTTTAGAAGTAATTTTAAATTTGTTACAAACTTCTGAAACAAATGGAAAAATAGTAGGTATTTACTTTCCAGGAATTTTGATGTTTGTAGGTGGGTTAAAAAAAAACATTATTTATTTGTATTAAACTGCGTGTACCTACTCACTAATAAAGTGAATAAATAGTTAAATTAAAAAATGTGATCAAAAGAACACAAAACATTACAAAGGTGTCGCGTTACGCGGGTGTTACGTGTGTAAGTGACTTTTTCATTACTTGCCCCCTTTACCTACCAACGTACGCGAAATCTCATTTATTTTCACAATATAATAAAATAATAATACATCTACCAAAGCAACCCCCTCGGGAGTAAATAATAAAACACAAAGTGAACCGGTCAGTATATTATATTGTATTGTACCCAAGCCGTAAGCCATTTTCACACCTTCCCAATATTATATTATCGCGTAAAAATAACATATGGCAACACCGAACACCTACTTAAATTATTATGTTTGAAGTATGTACTCACAAAAATGTCTCCATGCTCTCATTTCCTCTCTTTCATTCTTGGCAATGAAAATGGAAACTTCTATAAATGGGAGGGAAATAACATCAGATTTAATTAAGTTTTCCAATGTCCTGTAAAAATCAAATTTCGTAAAACTTCATGTATGAGTAAATAATCATGATCTTAAATAATTCAGCGATGAATTCAAAGTTCCAATAAAAGTTATTTCTTAACTATATTTTGTTAACACAATTTTTTTGTCATAAAATATTGTGAATCATTTCTATAATTATTACTGTTATGTATAGCCCTTTATTAAATCGTAAATGAAGTCAAGTTAAATTAGTGTTTTTCGAATCAGTTCAAATCCATCCGCTACCGACTTACTCCACCTTAACGACACAAGTATAATTATTATTACTTAAGTAGTGTGAGGGTGTCTGGGGTGTTTTTGACATCCAGATACATTTTAGCAAAAATATTTTATCGAAAACAGTTTAACAAAACAAAATCAAGATTCAGCAAATTTATATTAGATTGGCACATAATTATAACTCAGTGAATATTATTGAATTTATCGTTCGTGTGTTAACATTGTGAAACGACATTTTGAATAATTTTAAATAAAAAAAAGACTGTTTATTGCTTGCACGTGTAGCGTCGATCAAAATATAACTTATTGTACATACATAGTTAGAATACAGAGTGAAGTGTCAGAAACTTTTCAAAAACATAAAAAATACGGATTACGTTTAATTAAATCCGCAATATATAGCAATCCGCAATATCCGACTTTTTCAATCGAATATAATTTCAAGAATTGATATTGGAACTTTATGGATACCTTTTCACGATAATAAATTGAAGATCAAACACTTCAAAACAAAATAATATAAATTATGCAGAAGTGTCACATTTTAGTGATAAACCTTTTCAAAATCTAATATTTTACTAAGTATTTATTGTATATAAAAATCATATGTCTCTACATTTTGATGTAAAATAGTTGTGAAATATTGAAGTTTACTTACATACTGCTAGCATTCGTCTCTTCACTGTTGCATATAGGCCTCTTTCAAACTTATACATTTTTCACGGTCTTGAGCAAGGCAAACTCGATGTTTTCTTACAACTTGAATAATGTCTCTTTTAATGCTTTCTTATATTTCTTTTATCATCCCAGTCTCCATTCCAAGATCCTAGACATCTATCTAGCATCCTCTCTTGGAATTACACGACCATAACCCATTACCACTTCAGCTTGGAGACTTTGTCAATAATATCCACAACTTTCGTTTTCCTTCGGATTATTTCATTCTTTACTTTGTTTTTAAGCTCATTCCTAGCATTTGTCTTTCAATAGCTCGCCATACACATCCCAATCTCCTTTTGTTTACAAGTTAAGCGTCATGATTTCCAAGCCGTTTTACTGTTAGGACACATGAGTCATACCTACAGCTCTTTTTTTTTCAAACATATTCAAGCTTACTGGATGTAAAAACAGATTTAACCAAATTAAGGTCTATTTCAGGGATACATTGAAGTTTTGAGTCGTAGTTCAATAACTATAACTGGCCCCCTTGTGAGAGAGTTCTAGATGGTGTAGGTCAATGGAGAGGAGAGATAAATAAAATATAATCTAAATAATGTCTTTGCATTGACTGTGTGCAAAATCATGAGCACCTTTAAATTATTTATAAAAATACCTGCATACTATAATACAAGAAGCAAATAATAATACAATATATATTTGAGTAGGTAGGTACTTGTACAACACAATCTATGCAAAGCCAACAATAAAAAGAGCGGGAGATGAAAACATTCTCTCGGTAAAACAATAATTATTTAAATCGCGCCACAACATTCGAAATTATGATAATAATAATAATTTTGCGCCTACCCACTCTATCCCTTTCACATTAAAAACAAAACAATGAGAGGGACCAATATTAGGTATTTCATAAATGGAACGTGGAACCATTCCTCCATAGAAGCGGTGCAGCGTTCTTTTTTTAAATACATTTTTTGCACACGAAAAATAATTGTCTTTCAAATTTCTTTGTTCATGGTATACCTGAAACACAAAAGGACCTCCTCTCTTATGTTATGTGTAAGTTTTCCATCCTGAATATCTTAATATGAATCCGACACTGAGAGAACGATACGTATGCTTATTACAAAGGTATAATTAGTCAACTGGTTATCCTACTTCTGGAAATTTCTTGATAGTATAGATGGTTTGATTAAATTTTTGGTAACAGAAATAGGTATATTCAATCTTTCTGAATGAAGAGTTGATTACGATCAACGTCCGAGAATCACGTGACTTAAACACGCGAATCAAGTTCCCAAAGACGGGCACGTAATGATTGGTAGAAATCGACGTGCGTTTTTAAGAAATTGCATATAAAGAAAGCTAAAGAAGTATGTAAGAAGATATTAAGTTGATGTTTCATTGTCTCTGCCTACTTCACTACATTATCTTCTTCTTCTCTTAGTGGCGTCTTCCTGCGAAGGTTGGCGATCATCACAGCTATTTCCACTTTGTTTAATGCGACCGTGAACAGCGTTATAATGGTACTTCTCAACCATTGTCTCAAAATGTGCAGTCAAGATATTCTTCTACGTTCTGATCCTCTTCTTCTTGGTATTTTTTCCTGAATTATCAATTGTAAGAGTTGAAATTTTTCTCCACTCATTACGTGGCCAAGTATTGTAGTTTTCTTGTTTTTACGCTGTCGAGCAACTCCAGATGCTTTTTCACCCGTTGGAGAAAATCTCATTGTTAACTATATAATAGTAACACAGAATAAAAAAAGACTTCTCAACAGAATCACAACCGCAACATATTCGGATCATTTATACAGATGATTATACAAATGTTTTTTGCGAGTTTAAAATTGAAATTTTCATATTTTGATTTCCGTTCTCTCATTGTGTGTAGGTCTATGTAACTTCATGAATATTTATGGTGTAACCGCAATTATTTATTTATTTATTCTGATTTTATTTCGTTTTCATACACTACTGGCATGTGCGTGTGGAGCTTTCATTATTATTTTTAACATTACAATATAAACTTTTACTGGCGATACAGATCCGGCTCGAAGGACCACATTTTATAACCACCTTCACAACTTGACATACTTACTTTACTTTTCGTATGGCGAGTCTTGGGCAGTATTCTTCACCACTTGTGGTTGCGTCTCAGTCATGTTTCATAGTCTCAGGTCCAGCTGCTGCAGCCAGTTGGTAACATCCTCTCCCGCTCCGTGCAGGCTGGATGGGTCCCCTGGGAATCTGCGCAATGGGCACTCCTCGATGATGTGGCGAATTGTCTGATAATCTGCGCCACAATCACACTGCGGAGATTCCCTCTTTCCCCACAAATAACCACACGCTCCACACGCACATGCAAGTAGTGTATGAAAACGAAATAAAATCAGAATAAATAAATAAATAATTGCGGTTACACCATTTGACATTAAATAAATATTTACATTATTCTGTTGATTATTTGTATAGTAGGTTTCTATAGTAGACCATGTTTACCACTTTTACTGGAGATACAGATCCGGCTCGAAGGACCACATTTTATAACCACCTTCACAACTTGACATTACATAAATATTTACATTATTCTGTTGATTATTTGTATAGTAGGTTTCTATAGTAGACCATGTCACTCTTTTCCGTAAGTTTCGTGTGTCCTGTAAAAGGCGCGTGTCCGAAAAAAATAAGACTATACATTTTAAATTCAGCGACAGTTTAGTCACCTACCTAAAATTAATATAACATTAAAAATAAAATAATTCCAATAAAACTAAATACGTTATTATTTGAATGTACCACCCAAGATGAATATTACTGTTATAACATAACGGATTATATTTTATTTAATCGATTTTTTTACTTATTTCTAATAAAAATATTAATAATGCTAAAATAGAATCATTTGCACAAAAAAAAAATACAATAATACATTAAAAACGGCGTGAGTCATTTAGATGATCTATCATAATTTAACAGAATGGTGATTTGTCAAAAATAACAATGAATCTAACTACATTTGCGTCAATGACTTTTTACACAAATGCGGAAAATATCTAAATAATAATATTAATAAAGGCAATATCGGGGGGCTATTTCGATAGAATTACAAACAAAAATCACCCTTTAATAACAATTTTATCAGTATAATTTGTTCGAAGCTAAGGGGACATGTACCTACCCTAAAATGTTATGATTTTTCTAAAAACTGTAATAACTGTGATCTATGTAAGACTACTAGGTTTCTGATAATGCTGAGGTCTTAAACTACAATCATTGTTCTTATAATAGATTTTAACCTATATTCATTGTGATTTTTTTGCAATCTAAAAGTCGGTAGGTATGAGAACTTATCTTCTAAAAAAGGTAGGCAAGTAAATTTCAAAATTATTTATCAATGAAATTTCTTCCCCGTAGAGTAACAACAACAATAGAGCCTTAATAAATTATGTATTGCCAGACAAAAAAAAATATATTGTTAAAATGGGGAACAAGGTGTTGCCATATTGGTTGTTATTATAATAATAATAACAATGTCGTGTGATTGATCTCTGTAGTGGGTGGTGATTTCAATATTATTGTCGTATTGTGCCAATGACAATAGGTAGAATGTTACCGAATCAAATAATTAGAAAATGAATGAATGTTTGATTTTAATGTTATTTTTATTATTCGCAAGGAACGTATTTGAATTTATTTATATAGAAATAAGCCTTTTACATGTTAGAGCAGATAAAAAAACTTCAGTGCAACATCCGGCAAAGAATACTTTCTAGTAGGTAGGTATACTGTAACTGTAAAGTTATTCGAAAATATACATTTTGCATCTTAAAGGGCCCCTTTAGCAAAAACGATAAAACATTCAATTTTCAACAAGTTTGGTACACAATCTCTCAAAACTTGTTGATCCTACGAACATTTTGATTTGATAAAATATGAAAACAAATATTAATTACCAATATCAAATTTTAACTTTTAAAAAAAAACTCGATTTTAGCTTCATAGTATTCGTTTATAAAAAAGCATATTTCTAAAAATCGAATTCGGGGGTGTGTTTGGTACATAAATGCACGAGAATCCCACAAATTTTCATATATTTATTTTAATATTGAGAATATTTAGATAGTTATTACAATTATAGAACAAAAAAATTCATTTTTTTTTGTTTTTTTCATAGATATTGACCGACTTAAAAAATAATTTTTTTGATAAAATTTCTCATATTTTGAAAACAAAAATCACCACATGTACTCAATTTTTTGTATACTAAAAAAAATTGCTAAAATCTATAGTAGGTATATATATGCTTGATAGGATGAATAAAATATATATATGTTACAAATAATTTGTATTTTGATATAACAAAGAGTACCTAAATAAATCTCGTCAGTCTGCGATTTATTTGTTTTTTAGTAAAAAAACTAATATTGGTAATAAATATTTGTTTTTTTATTTTATCAATATGTTTGCAAGGGTCAACAAGTTTTGGCAGTTTTTCTATCAAATTTGTTGAAAATAGAATATTTTACCGTTTTTGCTAAACGGGGCCCTTAAATTAAGTAACGAGACCCCATAACCCATACTGAATCTTAATTTTAATTGGTACAATTTGCACGTTTATTACACGCAATTTTTTTTAATCTGGATTTCGAATAAACATTGATACATCGCAGACACCCTTACAGAAAGCAATATGCTTGTGTCGTGAAGGTGGGAGTAAGTCGACAGCGAGTGGAATCGAATTTGTTATCTCAATTATTGTGGGATATGCTGTGATGATTTAAATAGATAAACATTTTCTGTAAGCTTTGAGGATCCTGTAAAAGGCTGATGGTAGTCAACCCTGTTACAGCTGGACTCTGGAAAACTACGGAAAAGAGTGGGAGACCTATTTTTTACCGCCGGGTACTCCACGGGATATGACACTTGATTGGGTACTCCACGGGATATGACACTTGATTGGGGACTCCACGGGATATGACACTTGATTGGGGACTCCACGGGATATGACACTTGATTGAAGATTTTAAATGTTTCATATCTCATGTCTCATAATTCTTCATAATATCTTCAATTAAACATCAATCATAGACCAGTCTTAAATAGAATAGCTACTTTACGTATATTATTTTTTGAGCCACGGAGAAGAGTTTATCAAATACACAAGCAAAATAAGATAAAGCTTGTTCAATATATATCCGTCCCCATTATTTTGAACAATCACATCTGCTTTATAGAATGATTTGATTATTTTTCATTACAAATTATAACATTACTTTCAAACCTATATAGGAATAATTATTAAGGTATGGTATCTACTGCCTCGCTACGTCATAATTATCTAATGTGAATCGCGGCTGCAGCGAGAGCAAAAGCGTGTCCAATCGAAAGTATTATGTGAAAAATAATATCATTTAAAATTTTAAATACAGATGTTCTAAACATTTGGTTTTGCTATTTGGCAGTAAAAAAAATACTAATGATTACCTACTCCTGGCGTAGTCTGTAAGTTAGTATAGACCATTAAAGGATGACGTCACAGAAAAATCATTGAGGGGCATCAGGCATCCCAACACAACACATTCACAGTGTTTACGGTGTAATATTAGGTGGGACGCCTAAAGAATAGATACCTAATAATCAAAAAAACTGTCAGTGTCGATTTTGTTATTATTTTGTCGTCTGACATTCTTTTTTTTCTCTTATGGCATAACATCCTACAAGGATGATTTGCGCAATCTGATTGCTTGCCCCCCAAGCAAAAGC
The DNA here is from genome assembly GCA_947579605.1 of Athripsodes cinereus. Taxonomy (NCBI): domain Eukaryota; kingdom Metazoa; phylum Arthropoda; class Insecta; order Trichoptera; family Leptoceridae; genus Athripsodes; species Athripsodes cinereus. Next base: position 1,754,455 of record OX388307.1, read on the forward strand.
AAATCCATAGACAAGACCACGTGACCTTTAATGGTCTATAGATAATGCTAATCTGTTGAGAATATTTACTTTTTTTTAATATTTTTTTACCAGATTTGGGCACAACATGCAGATGACTAAACCATATAATATGCGGAACATATCCTTTGGGAATGTCCTTTGATGATGGATGCAAGAGAGGAAATGATTCTGGGTATGACTGTTGACACTCCTCGACCCATCTGGTTTGGGGAAGTGTTTTTAAATGCCACAAACGCTTCACACTTTAAGAAATTCGTGGATGTGTGGGTCTCAAGATGGGATCTGCTACGTCAGCCGGGTCCCCCGCCCACTGACGTGGTAGGATCGGAGATGCCAACACTGGCATAGTGGTATTAAACTAGAGAGAATTAAAATATTAATAAATCGTCACCTAAACGGATAAATAGGAGTCCTTCGACTCCTGCAATATCCGAGAAATAAAGTTATTTCAACAATAGATGACTAAACCAATCAGACATCTCCAGTGGAGAATAGTGATGTGAGAAGAGAAAATTCTCCAAAGAAATTTCTCGAGAACGAGAAATTTCTCCGAGAATTTCTCCTCTGATGGAAGAGAAATTTCTCTCCATAATTTTTCTTAGTGGTTTTATGACCTTTCGCCCAGTACACTTCGCAGCCAACCTGATTGATCCAAAAATTTGTGGGGCTGATTAATGCCCAAATCAGAGGTTATTAACACTTTTTTTCCATGTACGTACCTGCAATTTTTTTTTAAACTTAAATATGGGCATGTGGGGTGTCAACCATCAAGATTTTTCATCAGTTTTTAGCACTTTTTTCTATGTAGGTACCTAACATTTTTTTGTCTCCATAATTAATTGTAGCCATATTGGTGATAAATTGTCTCAACATTTGTACATTGATTGGTTGAATAAAGAATTTATTATTATTATACCTACTGTTAAATAAAAAGTAAAAAAAAATCTCTGAAAATTCTCTACTTCAATTTAATTGTCGCTCGATAGTTAAAATATTTATGTAATAGCGGTTTAAAAAATGTATGATAATATACTTAAAATTTTAAAAAAGATTGTGAATTCCTGCGTAACTTCTACCATAGGTGCAATAATATGCAACAATGTCCCTGAATAGAGAATGCTCACACCTCAACAAACAATCTCACATCTCCATCAACCGCCAACATCCATTAATCAAAACTCAATTCATCAATAACAACTATAACATTCGTCAATCGACAGCCGATGACAGATTTGTTTATTCAATTTTTTGTTCCAATTACTATTTTTGTCTATGAACGTTGTACAACAACAATAACATCTCTATTTTAGTACCTATCTACTTACTTCCATTTCCGTTTCGAAGTTTAAATTTATAAAAGTGATATCGAACGTGTTCGATTTTTTTATTATTCCAAATTAGTTTCATTTTTTATTTGGTAAATCGATGCGTAACTAACCGTTTATATCTAATGATTTTGCTGCATTTTTTTTTCATTTCTTTATGAATCTATTACAAAAGTTGCATGTATCTATTTGTATCATTACTTTTTACTAGGTACTTCATATTTTTTACAAGAATTTTTCTTTTTTTAATTAAGAAAATTATAAAACAAGAATGTATACTTGTAATACAATATGTACCTATAATATTAAATACAATATCGCGCTAAATGTAACGAAGTTCTTTCGTCCAACACAACCCACATTTAAGGATTAATAGGAAATTGTTCATGCTGCAGCTGTTACTAAAAGATGATCGCTATCAGTTATATTTTCTCATACTATACAGATAACACCAATACATTTATGAAATATGAAATAAAAATATTACAAACCTATGCATTCCGGAGAGTTCTGCTTAAACAGGAAAAAATTTCGTCAATATACCTATACCAACCTGAATATTCTAAAAGCTTCATTCCAAACGACTGCGCCAGTTTTGTTTGTATTACATAACGATAATAACTGTTGCATAAAATCAGGAATAACTGCTTTGTAATCGTTCTTCAAAACACGAGCTTTGTTCAAATTGATATATTTTGATTTTATTGTTTGTTATTGAATGATTTGTTACATACGAGTATCTCGTGAATGTGAAGAAAAAAATACAAATTATTTAACTTGATGTTTTCAAAGTTCTCATAAAGATTTCTTCTTCTCTTCCAGGTGAAAATTTGGTTCCAGAATCGTCGCATGAAATGGCGCAACTCCAAAGAACGAGAACTGCTAGCGAGCGGAGGATCAAGAGAACAAACACTACCAAACAAAAACAATCCACATCCAGATTTATCTGACGCTGAAGCCGACAGGCCGAAACTGTCGCCTTTATCACCGCCATCACCCGAACAAGACATGGGACAAAGTGATTCGGACAAATTACAAAAAACAAAATTCTCCAATTCAAGTTATGATTCTTCGTTTGAAGGTGGTAATAAGGGTTCCATGAATGATAGTTCATACGGTCATTATAATCCTGATGGATGTTTGACAGCTCCAAATCTGAATGGTGTTAGAAGTTATTCTTTGATGGCTGCTGATGACGCGATGGCTGAAGATTTTGATAGCGATAACGGAAGTGGAAGTGATGAAGAAATCAATGTGACATGACCTGTTTAAACAGAACCACGATTTAAAATAACATATTTAAGCAAATGTAGCGAATATTTAAAGTAAGATTATAAACGTATCTAATCTTGATACCACGAATTTATAAACGTATGGTTTGGTCAGTGGCGTAACTATAGGGTGGCAGAGCTGGCAAATTCCACGGACCCCCGACTCAGAAGATACCTAGCATTTTTAACAAATTAAAAACAAAATATAAATTTTATATTGGTAAGTAGTTAAAATTAATAAAAGTTAGACACAGCTAAAGACCATATACAAATTCAAATAAATTACACTTTTGAAGAAAAACTCTTTTGCGGAGAAAAGAATTTTATTGTTAAGATTTTGTTTATATTAAATTGTTATTTCATTAAAATAATGTAACAGCTATCCTTTTGAAAATAAAATTTATTATATATTTAACTGAGATGTACACTTATTAGTAATACTGTTGGGTAACTACTTAAGTAATTTATTAAACATAACAACTTGATGATTTTTACTGGGGGGCCCCATCCAATGAATTTTCCACGGGCCTCAGATGATATAGTTACGCCACTGGGTTTGATATCGAAACCGGAGAAATCCATTGTGTAGTAAAATGTCTGTAGAGACCGAAAACCAATTTCCGCCATTTTTCACGCAAATTTTATAAGTTTTGACACGAAGAATATTTCCGCACACTTCGTTTGACAAATTGTAAATTTTGGAAATATTTGTCTTTCTTTGATCCCAAATCACTCAAATGTTGATTTGAACTTACAAAAGAGCAGAAACTAGTTTTTCCTTTAGTCCTTTGTTTTGCACAACACACGTGAGACAACCACCATCACTAAAGCACAAAAAGAAGATAGATTGATATCTAATCCGTTGTGTAAGACCTCGTGTTTCTTTATCTTTTGAGATTTCGTGCAGAACACTAAGTGTTTAGCAGAACACTTAGTGTTCTGCTAAAAATCAAACACATTTTATGCATTTCCTGTGATTGGATAGTAATAAATAAAATCATTCACAGTTTTTCTTTTGTAAGAAAGGATCTTGATTTCAAAATTTGTATCCCTAAGGGATATACATATATTTCCAAAATAATAAACGTGCTTGAAATTTGGATAAATATATATTTACTTTCTGTTTGCCTTTCACCAGAGCCCGATCTAGGGGGATGGCAAGCTGCACAATTTCCGAAAACGGCAAAGTTTATGTCTGAGGGGTGCCAAAATTCTATCTCTGGGATCATGAAAATTTTCGTCAACTTAACTGAAGGGATTGTGTATTTAAAATGTTCACTGTGAAAAGGTTGAAATTTTGAATGCAAAGGAAGTATTTTGAATATCGAGACCCAAAAATAACGCCTTTCAGTTGAAGTCACCAAACAATATCAAATAGTGAGATTTCGAAAAAAAAAATTATTTGACAAAATTGTAGAGATTGTGAAATATTGCAAATGTTTGTGCCTTTTTCGAAATCTGGCGACGGGGAGTAGAAACTTTGACGTCAGAGAAATCGTTGAATTTCAACGAACTAATAAGAAATCTACATTGGAAAATTGATTGATCAATAATACCAAATTGTAGAAATTGGAATATATAACATGATAATGAATAATTGGAATTATATCTTATAAGTATAAATAAAATAAAATAAAAATAAGGCAAATATTATTTTTACATAGGGCAGCTAAATATCTAGATCGGGCCCTGCTTATCACATTATCAAAATACTGCAAGTAGAATAATCAGTAATTCACATAATGTAATAACAATTTTAAAATGTAAATATGTAATGAAATGTCTAGTGTAATAAATATAATAATATTTAATGGATTATTCTTTATGTCTGTGATATATAAGTACATAACATAAATTATATTGTAGGGAAGAAAATAAATTGATAATTCTTGTAATTAATTAGGTGTAATATTATGTAAAATATTACAAGACATTAATAATATATCAATATCCAGCTGATCAAATATTTTGATATTTATGCTATACTATTTATTTATCAACTGACACTTCATCCGTACAACCAACAGACTGTGAAAACTCTCTTTAGGAGGAAATAGGAAAGGTGTACCGATGCTTCCGAATCGGCTCAAGCTGGTTTAAGTTAAAATTCATATCGACTGTACAGTTCCATAACTTAACAAGTAGAAATGTCTTATATTCGAGAAATCGACATTTTTTTGTAATTTTGATATATTAATTACATAATATATAATTATGCTTTATAAACACAACAGAAAGTAAAATATAGCGAGGTTATACAACCAAAATGCACTAAGTCAGTCTAGTGCTACAAAAGTTGTTAAAAACTATTCAAGTAATTAACATATTTCCTATGTTTAATTTGTTTGCAAAGCCTAAAAGTCACTTACCAATAGCATCTTAATTAAAGTTCAAACAATACATGGCGAATTTGTATTGATCTAAACACTTTTTTTTTCATTTAACTGCCACCATGTCATCTCAAAACTGAAATGACTTAGTGCATTTTGGTTGTATACCCTCGAATTTATTAGGTACTACAGTATATAATAATTGCGCTGTTAAAGGCATACGTTGTCTTCATTCCGTTCAATCTTGAACAATTCGAAATATTTACTTGTGTAGTTTACATTCAAAACATTTATTTGTGGAATTGAAAACAGGTTCATTATTTTTTCCATCACTCAATATTTACTTTGAAAAGGGAAGCGTATATTTTTTTCAGTTATTTGTTTGTGGAATTGGAAAAGTGCCATTGATTGTATGTATTATCAATTAAATCAAAATCTTTGAAATTTTCGACACGTTGAGTTATGGAACTAGACAGTCAACATCTTCATTTGGGACTAGCTCGATATTTGTGAATTTTCCATACAGGTTATATAATATTAATATTTCTTCCTGCTGCTACTACATCACTATCGTAGTAAGGTATCCAGGGGACTGACATGTAGACTCTCCTCTCCATGCCAATAAAATATAGGTCATTCAAAGTGAGTGACATTCTTCATCGCTGAATTGTATAATATATGAAAATTATCTTACCTATATTTGGTCTGTTACCTGCCTTTAACAGGACAACCTAAAACTTACAGAAAATAATGGGGGGGGGGGAATCTTTACCGCCGAATCCACGGACAATTTCAAAAATCATAAAGTTTCAGACATTGTTTTTTTTCAAATAATTCAAAAACACAGTAGGGTTACTCTTGATAAAATCTAAACACGATCTTAATCTTAATCATACGACGCGCGAAGTGACTATTGGCCAAAAATACGCTCATATCGATCACGCGGTAGCGCGGTGTTTTTGACCATAGTCCCTTCGTGCGTCGTATGATCAAGACAAGATTAAGATCTATTTAGATTGTGTCAAGAGTAGCCCTGCTGTTCTCAAACATTCACCTACTTAATATTAAAATCTAAAGTAGCATTCACATTGCTTCACTTTGGATGATCATCCAGAGTGTCAGGGTCAAACCTGTTCATCGAAAGTGAACACGTCTGTTCACATTTGTTCATCCTATGCTTTCACTGCCGTGTCAACACTCACGGTCATGTTGTATGTAGTTTGACGTATTTTCGTATAAAAATAATTAAACAAATTCAAAAATTAAAAATAACACATAAATTAAATTAATATAGCTCTCGACTGCATAATAATTTTGTACATGATTCTGACATTCAATACAAATTCATAGAGAATTAAACAAATAAACTTGTTTATGGTCGTTTCAGTGAAAGGACCTTTCATCAAAATTATGACGAGTGGTAATCTCTTTCCTCCGTCATCGCTAGTGATCACTAGCGATGAAACGCCCGTTCACATTTGTTTCATCTTGGAGGATCATCCGGAGTGATCACTGAAAGTGAACGTATGTGAACGACCCTTAAGTTCACACTACTTGCATGCTTAATTTATTAGTTGTTTTTCTCAAAACTGTAAAAAGTATAAATATATTATATCCAATGATAATGATAAATTAAGATAAATATATATTTAAGATAATAAATTAAAAGAAATATTTGTATGGCAACGGTAAAACAATACATGTAGGTAATTAATACTACATAATATGTCTAATATTGAATCTTTGTAAAATATTCAAATAAAAAATATATGTATTGCTTGTTTTATTGTTTAATTATATTATTAATGTACAATTGAATAAAATTTAATTATGTATGTATTATAAGATATTAATTAATCTATTTAAATAATATTATTACGCTAAACAAGAATGTGAAACTTAATGTGTTGTCTAAATATAATATAGAAATAAAACTATTCAGAAAAAGTATTCTAGTATTTTTTTCAGTTCCTTCAACAAATCTAATGTGGTGTTCTCATTTTGGCGAATATCGCCAGGCACCAAAATATCGCCAGCCATTTGAACCGTGTGAACAAAATGACAGCTAGTCAGAAACGATAAAAACCAGTAGAAACGATATCGTCTCGAGTTGACCACCTTCCAACATTTTCGGACGATTGAACGATTCGCGCATGCGCAGATGTGCGCGGCGTTCATATCTATGGTAAAAACTTCATAACCTATAAATTTTATAAATGTTTTCCGCTTCGTGACAGCTGTTATCTTTGTTGTTGGTTTGTGGCGTTTGTTTCCTTAATTAAAAGGTGCCTTATAACCTCTACTATAACATTTTCGACTAAAAATAAACACTTCGCGATCTCCATCTCGACGCCATTTTGAAAACAGTGTCAAAATCAAAGCGCATCTGACAGATCGTTTCTATATCGGTGGACTTGTGTGAACAGGTGTGACGATCAATGGGCGTACGACGAATTTTGTTTTTTCGCCTGGCGTTATATTTTGAAATTCGGCTGGCGATATTCGCCAAATGTGAACACCCCATTAGACATCGATTGAAGTAGGTACTTACCATGTTTAAAAAATAAAACAAAGTGCAAAAACTAATCGCAAGACATGATAAAGACGTTCCAATGCTTACGAATTGGCTCTAGGCTGGCTTTAGTGATCACTTTTGGTGCCCATAGAAAAACTTCACTAATTCCGCCATTGTCACTCATGATATAAGGCCCACCAATCGAGAAACATTTTACATTAAATACAAACCATGGAGGCAATAATTTCTTTGAGGGTCTCCTATTTCAAATCTCGAATGCATCAAGATCTCCCGTCAAATTTTTTAGACCATCACGACTAAAATTTCAGGTGCTGTAAATACTAAACGGGTGACGAAAAATACTAACTGAGCGACTATATCAAATGATTGACAAAAAATACCGAGAGAATACTTTTATTCCTTTATTAATTTTACAAACTATTTCAAGTAGTGTGTATTTATGCGGGTTTATCATTGTTATTTTGAGACGAATTACTTTTGCTTAGAAAAGTAAGTCCATCCTCTCATAAAACTATTTGCTTGTATCGCAAAGGTGGGATAAGTCGGCAGCGGGCTGCAAACCCGTAATCTCCTGATCGAAAATACTATTCGGGTGCCGACCACTTTTATTTTCACCACTTTTTTGTTTCATAACGACCTCATCTATAAAATGCAGCTCGTTTTAAATTATATTAAGTTTGCCAATTTTAGATTTATTTGTTCGTCACAATGTTATCACCTTAATACTTAAATAGTCGCACAAACTGATGTTGTTTTTGCAATTTTTTTAATAGGTAATAGTTTATTAATTTCCTATCACTCGTTTCAATACTATCCTCTGAAATATTATAATGATATACATAATGCTAAATCATCATTAATATCCATTCATTGTAGCTACAAACATATTGTTTTATCCAATTTCAAAGTTTGCCATTATTTGAAAGTTAATATTTATGTATTTCTGCAGTAGGATCATCCAATAAAACAGAAAGATAAAATCTTTTACCATAGGTAAGTAGGTACTTTTTCCGTATTATTTAAAGTCTTACAACAAAGAAAAACACAGACAAATTCGGAAAAATGAGTACCTAAATAAATGTATTATAAATACCTAAAACATTATGACGTAATATCGATTTTAAAATAATAATATAACATGAAAGAAAACTTTACGCGTAACTTTTCTACAATAAACGCCAAAGAAATTTTGAAATTCACGCTACAACCATAGACAATACGAGCCTTGAGAGACCATAAACTATTGTTATAATAAAGGCCTAGCCACACTTTAAGTATTTACAAAATAATATTTTACAATAAAATAGTGAAATTATCATTATTAAGATTCTTCAAAACAATAAATTACATTCACTCTGCTGAGAATTTTTCAATTAAAATCGGTGATTCTTCTATTCTTGGTATTTACATCAATTAATGCACGTGTGCGTTTCTTATTTAAAGTTCATCCATCAAATTTTCCAATAAAACACATTATGAAAATCTGATTTAATCAAAATTATTATCAAACTGTCGTTATCCTTCTAAGATGTTTATTTTCTTATCATAAATCAACAAAAGATTAAATTTAATGTAATCAGCTGGTCTTACGTTCGTCATTTGCATGGCACGTTATCTCTGTCATTATTTATTTTGAGATCAGCAAAATGATTTATTTAAACCATTCCAGATTAATTTTGTAGTTAAAAAATCACAAGAAGAAGACACTATAGACATTAATCCTAAAATTTATCATGTCCAAATAATATCAATAATTTGAAGGTTTGGGCATCAAAGACATCATCTCGCGAATTAAATATTGATTGACTTTCTGTCTGGACTTGCGCAAATATAATTCTGTTTACGTCAAGCAAACTTGTTATAATTTCCTTCAAGAAGATGTTACTAGAAAATTAAGTTAGCATTTTCAGATAGGAAAATGGAAGATTCCTTTTGATAAATGTGTCAGTATTCCTATGTGTGAGAATATTGCATTGTGTTGTCTATTCCCTTTAGAAAGAGGAGCGCCTGTCAAATTGAAAGAGAAAACAAATACTCAAAATGGCGACGGCGTTCCGCGCCCGTGTACCCGGTCGTTTATAATATCTTTTTTTTTATTTACATTTCTTTATAAAATAGTTTAATCGAATGTTTTTTATTAAAGATGAAAATGTGTATTGTGAAATGTCGCGTAACCAAGATGTAGACGAGTTAAGCATAAAGAGTATTTTGGTGACAGATTTCGAGAAAAACAAAAACATGTCTGGTGATTGTGTGACTCTTAGTTGTTAATATACAATATTAAATGTCGTTGCGGGAGTGTGTATTTAATATAAAATGTTCCCAAACAAGATCGAGCATGTGGACTACGACTTCCTGAAGCATGACAACTATGATAAATGGAAGGGAACCTTCACAGCTTCTCTCGGCAAGGTGATTTACACATCGCAATTTATAACAGGACATTGTCACATTTTTGGTCCATATCTCGGTATATAACAATGTAGAGCTGTCATCTGATATGATGGGATGTCTTTAGAATGGCAATGTACCACTCTGTACCATGTGTGTCTCTTTGTAATCCGGCGAGAACAATCGCTACTGATTCACCATAAGTACACTAGTCATACACACAGACACAATCATACATTAGTCATCCCACATCATAACAATAATAAAAGTATTGCAGCCACTTACTCCATTTAACCTTATCCCGATTCAACATGACCATTGCAAATTCTCAACAAACACCCATAATAACATTCATTATTATCTATGTGTATTAATTTCATTGTTGACATTAGCACATTGCTTAATGCTACACCCATTACTCATTCCATTCTGTCTAGGTTACAAAATTATCATAGAACTATCAATAAAACTTGAAAATTATCAATATTTTAGGTACTATTTCCCTATTGTAACATTTGCATACTTGTGTTAGCCAGCAGTCACACTGAATATGCACTCAACTTGTAAATTACTTTGTTTTGAAAAAAGATCTATTAATCATAGACAGAATGAAATTTTCACACAGTTTGCAATCCAGTGGGATCCTCACAATTTTAGGGCCTGCGGGATCCCGCAACAGCTTGCGGATCGGCAAGTGCGGATTCGCAAGCTGAAGATTTTCCGAAAGTCGCGAACTAAATATGATACATATTTGCAAAAATACGTAAAAGAAGAAACACGAATAGAATTATGCTTAATCCTAGATTTCCGCACTCGCTGGATCAGCTTGCTTGATATGTTAGTAAGATTTTACAGTCTCAAAGTTTGTATTGAGAAGGCTCTCATCGACATAGCATCTGACATAAAATTTATGGAAGAATGGTACAAAATCAAAAACGTGATTGACAGCTTGCAACCCTTTAAATTGGGCGTCGAAGTATTATACAGAAGAGAGTCTACCCTAATAACATAAACAGATATAAACTAGACAAGAGAAAAAATATTGAAAAAAAATGGCAGTATTTGAAAGTGATGGAGTTAAAATAAATATTTGACTTTGTTGCATGACTATTTACTAATAATCAAACCAACAAGTGTGGAGGCAGAGAGAGCTTTTTCTGCCGTTGGCCACATAATGTAGTTCCATAAGAAGTAGTTTGGGAGATAACACCATTACTTAATGATATTTGTTTTTTAAAATCATATTTCCAAAAACAGAAGCGATTTTTTATTTGATATTTTAAAATTTGTTACATTATAATTGATTGTTTAATAATAAGGTAATTAATAAGTAAGAAAAATTAAAAGATTAATAGTATAGTTAGTTATGTTATATTCATATATGATAGTAAGGTGTTGTTAATTTTTGCAATTTTTAATAAATATTTGATTATTACATAGAAAAAAGTTTGTTTTAAAAAAACTTAAATCTGTGTGGGATCCCGCTGGATTGGAGTCAATCCAGCAACAATCCCGCGGGATTGAAAACGGTGCGGGATTGCAATCCCTACCTACAATATGATGTGGTTCGAAGTCTCTGTCCTTAGCATGTCAGTCGATATGTCAACTATTTTTCAGAAATTGAAATGAATATCATGAAAATGTTCTCTTATAAAATTCTCTAGTTTGACTTGTACTATTGATCACACGAAGGAAAGATATTATCAGGTAGTCACAACAAAATTTAAAACAAGACATAACATCAAAATCATAAAAGTGAGCAATCATAGAAAATTAATGATAAATAAATATAAATAACATTCCGATTTTTCATTTTTTTTGTTTTTATGACCACCTCTGCAAAATCGCTGATAGCATCCCAATGCCTAGGACTTTCCAGCATCTTCGCTATTATATTTTCCGGCACCAGGTTCACTTTTAGGATTTGCTCAGCTCTGCCTGCTCCCTTTTCCATCTCCAGCACTGTCGGTTTGTCAGTTTCTCTGCAGTATATGCACTCTTCAGAACTTGCTTTCGTTATGCCCTTCAGGAACTTTTAAAATACGCCATGTCCGCTTAGAAATTGTGCGAGTTGGAAGCTCACATTTCCATGTTTTCTTTGTCTCAATCTCCTGCATTTTATTAAACAAGCATTATTATTAATTTTATACAAAATGTTTGAGGTTATAAATCAGTTACCATCCTATCAACATCCACAAATGGGATAGCCAGCGTACCGACTACTTCTAATAAACAAACACGTCAACCTCTCTGTACCAATAAAAGTTAAGACATTGAGAATGGGTGGCATGCCTCATCGCCGAATTAAAGATGCTAAATGTCTCAAAATGTGATGTTTTACGAATACCTGCCTTTTACAGGGGACTCGAAGAGAAATAGAAAAGAGTGGGAGCGCTATTATTTACCGGGGACTCCACGGGATATAAAAAATCAATGCTACACCTGTTATTTTGTTCATTTCGAGATTGATTGAATTCTTAGAATTTTTGATATCGTCAACCGTGTAATCTAAACGTAAACAGAAGATAACCATGTCATACATACGCACTGCGTTCCAACATTTCACTCTTTTACCTAATGCGGACACTATTATTTTTTTATTTATCTCGTTTGTGATAAATGTGTTACACAACAACTGGGAAGTCCTAATTTTGTGGTACAATCGCTGCTTCCTTTAACTGTTTGATGGATTAATTATTTTGTACGATTACTCGATCACTTGTGAATGAGTGGATGACTTTTAAACTTAAAATAGAATAAAAATGTCATTTCATTATAAACAATGTCTTCATTTTAAAAAACTACCACAAACACATGGTCCCCCTTCAAAAAAAAACGTATAGTGGTAATTATAACAACATTTCACCAAAAAATATACATATCATTGTGCATATGAAAAAAAATCCAGAACTCTTCAATTTTATTTGTTAGTGAGAGGGTTAAGTTAACAATATATAAAAGAAAGAATTTTTTTTTTTAAACCTTTCAATATGGAAATTAATAAAAATTTTATCATCAACATCAGTTTCTCTAAAGCCCGTTATTAGCCTTGGCCTTCTCCAAGATTCGACTCCATCTTCCCCTATCCTGGCATGTACTTTTCCAATCCCTCATACCAATGATGTCTACATCCCTCTGTACCCCATCCATCCAACGGAGTTTGGGTCTACCAACGCTATGTCTACCTTGTGGTCTTGTTTGGAGGATTTTCTTTGGCAGAATAAGAATCATAGATTTGGCCTAAATCTACTAATAACAGTACATCCTTGATATTGTCCCCTCGTTTATTCTCAAAACATGTACAGAAGTGATTGTATTATATTGTGTAATGTCATATTGTTTTGTGTTCTAGGTGCTGGAGCAGGTGCATCCGACCCTGAAGGCAGAGGAGGAGGCTCTGGTGTACGTGGAGGTGCTCATTCTGATGCTCTGCGGGAAACTCTGCGAGAAGCCCTCCCCACACACCTTGCCAGTAATTATGCACTTTTATACTATTAATGATTTTTGGTTGTGCCACCCCCTAGTGGGTGCTGTAGTCTTCTAAAGTTTAAAGCCTAGAGAGAAGGCGCCAAGGTAATAATAATAAACTTTATTGCACAATAAGGAGCATACATAATTACCAAGTTATAAAACAATGTGATACAAATAAATGATATTGTGCAATGGGCGAGTTTATCGCACAAGCTATATCTTCCAACTAACCCAAGGTAATTTAGAGGGGCGATGGCAGCAAATTAAATATTTATTTATTAACAGCCATTAATAAACTTTTTACATACATAAAAAAAATTAATACATCAAAAGATTTAAGTACCTACAAATATTAAATAAGACACAGATATTGGATTAACAATTTAAAAAAAAACACACAGCAGGAAGACCTTTGTCATATAAATGAAAACACAAGAACAGTAAAAAAACAAAATCAGTCAGTCTGTTGAGACGAAATTATTGCTCTTCTCAAACTATATTTGTACTTGGCCAGATCCACACCATACAAGTCCACCACGTGAGCATACTTATTCCCCGTACGCTGAATCCTATTCAGAGCTGAATTGTAATTATATCTGGTTCTGGCTTCTTCAACATAGAAGGGTAGGGCCTGTCTATTGCGAGAAAACAAATTTAGATTTGATTCGAGATGGCAAACAAATTTAATATTGAAATCTTTCAAATTATACTAGGATCGCCGTATGAATGCATCTGTTACTCAGGTACCTACCCTTCACAATCAATGTATTGTTTTGAATGGTGCGTCAGTGGTAGTCAAAAAAAAAAAGTAAATTCATATATCTGGTACACATTTAATATTTTTGCCCAAGCACATAGATTATTTAAAAATAGGTTAAAATGAATCTTAAAATACCTATAATCTATATACATAAAAGAAAGTCGGGTTAGTAACACAATTTATAACTCAAGAATGGCTATACCGATCTAAATAGTTAGAATCAGATTGATTTGTATTTGCAAATTTGTAATAGGTGATTTTGAAAAAGACATAACATATTGACCAGTTCACTATCAATAAAAGTACATCATAAAACTCTACAAATTTTTTTCGTTTTTATTTACATTAAATTTTAATAATAATGTTCTACACAATTCCTAAATTGGCTACACCTGCACGTGAGAGAATGAGACCATCATGTCTGAAATGCATTGCTAGAGCGACATGACTATAAAGGATATAATATTTCTTGACATGATGTTGTTTATCTTCAATATGCAGATTTTACACTGTGGTTGATTCGTTTTCAGGATGTGGAGGAGCGTGTTACAAAGACCATCCCCGAGGCGATAGCCAAGTGGGCTCTGACAGATGCTCGTTTCATCATAGACAAAACCAAGAAAAAGAAGCCCACCATGCCCATAGACAAGATACACAACATGCTGCAGAAGGTATAAACACACACACATGCACACACCAACAACAATTAATTATAATTATGTTTCAAACTATGTTTTTGTGTGTTAGCGATGGCTGCTTGTGTGATATGCTAATGAGAACAGATGAATGAGCGGAATGTGCGATACATAAATAATTGACTTAGCTGTGGTACATGTTTGTGGATGACAGCTGAGTTATGAATGACTTAATTTTATTTTAGTAAACCATATTTATAGTTGTTGTCTGTTTTGTACTTTTTATCAATAAATAAAATAAAATAAAAAATAAGAGTTTGAAAATAATGACTAAATGTCTAATTTTCTTATATTAACTATTGAATGGAGATAGACGGTTAGGAGCCTTAGTCTCAGGGTTTCAATTATAACATGCCAGGTTCGATTCCACTCGCAGCTAACCTACTCCACCTTCAAGATATTGCTTACTGTAAAGGTGTATGGGGTGTCCTTCAGAGCTTTGAATTCTTATAGAACAGATTGAGAGACCTGTTCCAGTTCAGAGACTGTCATTGTCTCAGATTTGAAATTATAATAATTGTATTTTCAATGTTTCCAGGAGGTGTTTACATTCAAGATTGACAACATCGTAACGACATTCATGGTCGGGATCCTGGAGTACATCGCCGGTGACATCCTGAGCCTAGCAGGGAACTATGTCAAGAGGATAGACCCCGATAAGTCCATCACATCGCAGGACATCAAGACTTCCATGAATGCCGATAAGGTAGAATGATTGTCACTATCATTTTCGCTTTTGTCGCAATAACAAAATTGTCCAACCTTTTTTGCTTTTATCACTAACCAAACAATGCATTATACATAATTGTATTTGTACATTTGCTATTATTGTATCTTCTTACACATTGTTCTTCGCTAGCAGGGCTACCAACGTCTGTATAATATATTAACAGTGAGGTGGTCGGTATCCTTTAGGTAGAATCTCTTTCGGATTTTCTGTGGAGAAATCACGGGCTCATTTCACAAGGAATATTGCTTTCTGTGAGGGCACCTGGAGTGTATTTATGTACATAGTCATTCCCAAAGTTGACTGGACTCCTATTCATCTAACAAAAATTTCCAATCTTGGGACCCACATTTTACTTTTTTTTACAAAGTTATTTCAATGAGAAGGATGTATTTTTTGTTTCCGATTTTTCTTCATTACAGTTTAAGCATCCCATTAGGGCCCGCTCAATATTTGATCAGGAAATAATTTCAGTTTGTTTGGGAAATACTGTCATAGACCATAATACATAAAATGACTGCGTACTTCCTTGATAAACCGTGCATGATGATAATGATGATGAAGCATGCCACACATCCTAAATGACTCACTTTTTTATTGACATGGAGAGGACAATTGATAATTATTACATGCAGTTGGTCTGCTGGCTACCTCATTTGTGGGATATGCCACGATGGTATAGTAGTAGTAGTAGTATATACTTGTTATTTATAAAATATTCACACACATACAGCCTACATGTGTCTTTACTCCCCTCAGTCGGTAGTAATGAATAATAATAATAAACTATGTATACATTATTGTTCCCCTTGCGCTATATATCTTACATTTTATTAAAGATATATGCAGTCATATTATCAACTATTGTTTAGAATGACAGGTAAAAATGATAAATAAATAGCGGTGATTTTTTTGTTGTTGCTTAGAACAGTATTTCGCGTAGTTAGGAGCGAATATTGAGTGGGCCCTGAGCATTATACTCCATAACTCGCCACTAGGGAATCTGAGCAATACCGATACTGATGCCATCTTTTCTCTAAGACAGCTTAAAGATGGATTCTACGATTAGAAATTTTTGTTAGATGATCGGAGCCCGGTAAGTCTAACTTCTATGAGAGGGTCTTTGGTGTTGTTGGACTGATTATGTGGAATCGCCTACTGGTGCTACTGAGAGATAGTCAGACGGTCACTAACTTCAGAAGCAAATTAAAAACTGAACTCTTCACTGGCGCTCTTGAGACGGTCTAGGGACTGTGAAACGGCATCATAAATAAAATAAAATCATCATCATCATCATCATCAACTTTGGGAAACACTGGCGTAGAGTATTCTTTTGTTATGGCTATCGTGAAAAATACAAATAAAAAGTGTTTTAAATTACACAGAATTCAGTCCATCTGCCATTATGTTGATGTTCAAAAAAAAAATTACATCTCTTTTCATTGGGCAGTTCATTATTATTGCTATAAAACTAGAAAGTAAAAGTTGTAGTTGTAGCATAACTGTGAAATTCAAATTCTAAAAGAACAGTGACAGCTCTTTTTGTTCTCCCTCATTTACTATTATAACCTAATTTATTCATATTTACTATACAACTAACTTCTTATGAAAATTATTGATTTAGAATCATTACATTTTGTTCATACAGAATGACATTCTAAAATTATTTTACATTCTGAATATGTTTCTGTATATTTAACTGCAAAAGCATTAAATTTTGGTGAAATAATGTAATTAAAATAAATAGTAAAAAAAACTGTAATCTTTTGAAACGTGGCAACCCCCGATAAGTGTTTTTTTTTAAATTCTAGAGTGTTCTTTTTTCAAACCCATTGTCTTCCATTTTGTAATTTCTCATTTATTCCATTTTTAAATGTGTTTCAAATGATTAGCAAAGAACTTAATAGTGAATATGACTGCGATTAATAGTGAGAATGATAAATTTAAATGGTTTTTCGTATCATCTTGAAGAAGAAGTTTTTTTATTTCTTGGTGTACAGTGTAATATTTTTGTCACATAGTATCATCATAATACAGCGATAAACTCTCATTTCTTCCTCTACTTATCCGCCAACACGGCGAATAAAGTTATATTAATTTTATATGCTTCTGATAAAATAAATACTCTCTGAGCTATTTTTCCGTTTGACAACATTTGTTATTCCTTGAGATTATGATGTTTCTTACGACCCATGATAGGATTTTCTCAGGAGCGAGGTGCAAGGTTAGTTTTGTTTTATCAAAGTGTATTAAACATTGGGCCCGTTGCACATTATTTATTTTATTTTATAAATCATTAATAACTCGAAATAAACAAAACAAGCGTTTTATTCTACTAATGATTTAATTTGTGAGAGAGACGTCTTTCGTCTTATGAGGACATTGTCAATCGATTGTCCATCAATCATTGTCGATTGACAATGTCCTCATAAGACGAAAGACGTCTCTCTCACAAATTAAATCATTAGTAGAATAAAACGCTTGTTTTGTTTATTTCGATATGGAATTCTACTACCTAAACACCGACACAGTGAATACATTAATAACTCTTTTATAATCACAGTTTTTTTTTTTAATGTTCAATCCGTGATATTTCATCAACCTAATTCAATTATTTCCATTACTATAACTCACCACTGAAAAAGGCCCGTTATTATCTTAAAACAATTTGTGTATAGAATAAACGAAAACTGAATCACTTAGATACATATAACTCGATTTGTGCATAAGTTAACTCATCTCCTTTTCCTTTCGCACACAGATGTTTAAATTTTTTTTTATTATTATGTTTAATGTACAGAGTGTATATTATTTAAATATTTTATTATTATGCTTCAGCTGTAAATATTAATGTACTACTTGAATCTGTTTATTTTTAATGAAACTTACAAAGTGAAATGCAAAATGTCCCCAGAACGGAAGAACGCTCTCACTTTTTGTGGGAGCGACATATTCTATTTTAGATAGAATTAAAATAGATTTAAAATAAAACACCGTATTATTTTCACTATGAACAATATTTGACTCAGAGGCCTTTCGGGTAGACACCCATCGTCAGTGAGTTTTTATTAGAAATTAAATACAGGGAAGAAAAATTACAGATGTTTACAAATGTTATAAAATAATAGGTTAAGTGTTTTATTTTAAATCTATTTTAATTCTATTAAAATGAACTTTCACAAAGTTATTCCAAGTACTATACAATCATTATTCTATTTTGGTTAAAATTGACATAATGCATTTCAAATTGTCTTATGTTTTGTACATATAATACTTTTCTACTTTCCATTTCTTACTAACTAACGACAACTGTTAATTGTCACCTTCATTATTGGATGTTGTTCTTTTTCACGCTAACCAAATTGCAATCTAATCTAACGCTACTAATCGATGATTGTGTGTGCCTCCACAGCACAAGGTATGTATCTTGTTTCGTGGATTAAATTTAACCCTGTATTATATTTGTGTTTATCGAGCCTTTGAGGCGCCTGGTGTAATTTTGAGATGTAACCAATTTCAGATTCTAGAAGCAATAATGTGTAATGTTTTTTTTTTTAATGAAATATTAATGGAGAAACTTTATTTGATATATTTTATTGCTTTTCAGTTTTGAACAATATTATTTTTTCATAGATATAATATGTAATAATGATTTTAAAAGGAAAAAATAATGAAACAACTAAGTTAATTTAAATTGGTACATTTCTTTTAGTTTTATAACTCAAAGATTCATTGTATACATGTAGCAATTATGTATGTTTTAATTAAATTTAATGTTTCAGTGTTGACATTGTGAAACAACATTTTAATAATATAAAAAACACTGTTTTATGTTTCACATTTATGTATACCAAAGTATACTACAATTACGCCTAGCGCTTTCACCAATATATTGGCTTCATATTATATATAGTTTCTGGGTAAACACCAGAGGCTTTATTGTGCGTTTGTGGATCTGGAGAAAGCATATGATTGAGTGGACTGGGAAAGGTTGTGGCGTGTGTTGTCGGAGTATGGGGTGAGCAGCCGGTTGATCCGCGCAATATCTTCACTTTACGTGGGAAGCTCTGCTTGCGTGAGGGTAAATAACACTCTCTCGGAGTGGTTTGTCCTCACCAAAGGAGTGAAGCAAGGTTGTGTCATGTCTCCGTGGCTGTTCAACCTATTCTTTGACTACTGTATGCGACCTGTGAAAGAGATGGATGTTGGTGTCGAGTTGAATGGGTTTCGGGTGAATGCATTGATGTACGCAGATGATTTGGTGTTAATGGCTGAGAGTGAAAGGGACTTACAAGAGATTGTTACGTGTGTGTATGATAGTTGTAATTTGAATGGTTTGAAAATGAATGTTATGAAGACGAAAGTTCTTGTTTTTGAAAGAGAGAATGAAAAAACGATTTGCGAGATTAAAGTTGGTGACGAATGTTTGGAGCAAGTAAGTGAATATGTATATTTGGGAAGTATGTTTACGAGGGATGGAAGATGCGATAGGGACATTGAAAGAAGGAAAGTGGCCGGTGCTAGAGTAAACGGTGCACTTCGACCCATTGTCAGCAATGACAATGTGTCGAACATGGCTAAAATGCTGGTGCACAATACCATTCTGGTACCGTCACTTACGTATGCAAGCGAGACATGGACGTGGTTGAAGAAGGACGAAAGAGGAATAAATGCAGTAGATATGCAATCGTTGAGAAGAATGGTTGGTAAAACGCTGCGTGATAGAGTGAAGAATGAGGATATTAGAAGAATGAGCGGATGCAAGAAGAGTGTTGTGGACAGAATGCGCGTGAATAAATTACGGTGGTTTGGGCATGTTGAACGAATGAACGAGGTAAGAATGACAAAGAGGATATACTTATCTGAAAGAAAGGGTGTGAGGAAACGCGGGCGTCCGAGAACCACGTGGCTTGATCACTTGGATCAAATTCTCAAGGACGGCCGCGTGTTGAGTAAGAGGAACCGACGTGCGTGTATGAGGAACTGAATGAATGTGGAGGAAGCGAAGGAAGTGTGTAAAGATAGATCTGTTTGGCGTTCCGTTCTCTCTGCCTACCCCACTTGGGACACAGCGTGAGGGTATAGTATAGTATAGTAGTATTATATTATGTATGTTTTTATTTATAAAAATACATTTTTGGGTGATTTTATTCATAGATACTAATGTTTTCCGGACTGTATGATCGTGGTTCTGTGAATGTGCAGTCCGGAAAATATTGATAACGACTATAAAGTCTTTAGATCAATCATTTTTTGCAAAAGGTATCAAAGACAAAATCATTTGTGGGTAAATGGGTAATTTGACGGTTCCCATTTCAAAAAAATTATATAGAAATTGTTTATATCTTTCTAATTTATCATTGGACGCTACCCAGGCGCTGATGGAGATGTTCTACCAGGAGCAAGTCGTACGGAGAGAGCGAGTGACACCTGGTCCAATTATCCACCGCACACCAGAGCCCACACGTACTCCGCGTGCTTCCCTCACATATGATGATCTCCTCAAGGACCTCATGTCTGACGAGAAGCACTACCTCAGAGATCTCAACATGATTATCAGGGTATTCAAAGAAGATCTGGAGAAAATACTGCCCAGAGACACCAAGGTATGTTTTTATGAACTATATATCTAATATTAGATGATTGAAGTAACTTGAGTACAAATTAAGGTGGCTGTTTTCTATCTTGTATTCCTAAGAGGAACATCAAAGGTTTGAGTGAGTAGAAGGATTTAATATAATTTGTTTACCTAATATTTAAGAATGAATCCAGTTATGAAAAATGTTAAACTGCTATTAGTGTAGTAGAGGAATTTCGAGTGTCCTGTAAAAGGCAAATATTTCTAAAACATCATTTTGTAAGATAATTGATATGTTTAATTTAGCGATGAGGTATGCCACCCATATGACCAAGATTATCTCTATGTTCTTTGCATGCAGTAGACTCACTGATTACCCCATATTTGGAAATGCTGTAATGGGATAAATCAGTGGTCGGAGAATTGAAGTAAATTACCCCAAATAAGGTAAAAGAGTAGTTTTTGGGGGTAATATTTTTCTAATTTACTTTTTTATCAACGTGTTAGTATTTTGACAAAATATAAAAAAAATGAGGGAGTAATATTGACTTACACGAAAATATTTTAGGGTAATAGTTAAAAAAGTTCACCGACCGCTGGTATAAATAGATATTCTGATGACATTGATGAAGTTTATACATATAGTACTAACTTCTCTCTGCCTTCTCCACAAGGAAAAAACTGGTATAGCATACAGCTATTTATGTATAATTTAAAATAAATATTTGTATTATTTATTTTCCAGGATGTGGACTTGATATTTGGTAACATTGTTGAGATCTATGAACTAACCGTCACCCTGTTAGGCTCACTTGAGGACACCATGGAGAGCGCCTCCGAGACGCAGATGCCGCACATTGGGATATGCTTTGAAGGTAAGCTTAGTACAAAGAATCTTTTATACATAGATGATAAATCTGAGCTAGGTTATAAATGTGTAATTTGGCTGAAAATTGTTGTTAAGACTTACCCTAGTTCCCCTAACATAAAAGATAATGTCAATATTATAAACCGACTACTTGGTGGAATTTATGTTATGAATTTTTTGACGCACTTGAATGTCGGGAACTGGATTTAACTTACTAGAAGTGTAGATGTCAAACATATTTTGAACCACTCTAGATTAATCATTCCAATTGATCACACTCACCGATAGTCAACCTATTTGAATAGGTATTAACTAGGTAGTTTGTGTTGATTTTATTGTGTTCTTAAAGTCAAATTTCAGTGCGCTTTTTAAGCCAAATTAAAAATAACTCTCAATAAAACTTACATCGAGTTTAAGGGTGTGCTTACTGTTTGCTCTTATTCTCTACTGCTGAATATAGCCCTCAAATATTTTTTCCATTCTTGTGTCTAGACCAGTGGTCGGCAAAGTGCGGCTCTTTGGCCCCGTAAGTGCGACTCTAGGCTATAAAAATTAATTTATAAAAGTTCCTTAAAAAAAAAAAAATTACCATATAAAATTCATGCCATCAGTAACCAAATTGCAATATTTGCAATTTTTGTTTAAATTTGTGGATACCTTACTTTCAATATTTTTTATTATTAATTATTTATTTATTTATTTATTTATTCATTTTATTTTCATATTAAAATCGTTATTTAGTTTGAAATGAAGTTTTATTCAGTGTACCCCTAATTTAGTGAAGGTCTAAAATTATAATAAAGGTTTACCAAATTACTAACCAGATTTGGCTCTCAATTTTTTTTTGATTGGTGTATTGTTCTTATTTGGCTCTTTGGCGAATAAGATCACTGCTCTAGACCGACATACGCCCGTATTCACCAAGAAAATCTGAGCGTTCGATCAGCTCAAATTACGATCAACGTCAAATTTGGTATTCACCAACATATTTTAGGCTCCCTCAGCGTGATTTGAGTGAAAATTTCTCTCAAATTTGATCGGCCAATTGAGGTGGATTAACTTTTGCTCAGCGTCGATCTGTCAAAATTATTCTATAATGTCCGCCATACTTGTTTCGTAATGTTGGCGTTTTATTTACAATTTATTGAATATTTTTTTGTAGGCGGCATGTAATAATTTATATATATGTATATTTATAAATAAATTATTTAATTAATTTATTTATTTGTTTATTTATAATAACATATACGGCACAAGGCCATTAAACATATACAAAAAAATCACAAATAGTTCGATTCAATACAACAATCCTTTCAATCGCAGTCGCACTTTCTTATCACACATAAAAGGCACCTTCAACGTAGGTCAGACTTCTGGGAACCATAAAAGACAGCTCGCTAACTTTTGAGAAGCACATTAGTTCTCTTGTCAGTGCTTGTTTCTTTCATCTGCAGCAAATTGGGATGATAAAAAGGTGTCTCACATTAGACGCTAGGAAGTCACTAATTGTGGCTCTGGTAATATCCAGACTAGGATATTGTAACAGTATTTTAGTGGAATTACCTGCTTGTCAGATCTATAGGCTGCAATCAGTTTTGAAGTCCACTGCACGTGTTATCTTTGGAGTACAAAGGTGTACACGTATGACTCCACTTTTAAAGGAACTTCATTGGCTACCAGTGGAGACTATAGTGCAGTTCAAAGTGTGAATGTTAGTTTATAAGGCACAGAATGAGAATGCCCTAGTTTATATTGCTGAATTGTGCAGGTTGAAATATCAAGAAATGAGCCCGCAGAGGAGAATTTTAACTAATTATGGGGATAGAGCCTTTTGTGTGGCGGGACCCAACCTCTGGCATGGATGCCTCGCTAGCGTAGGCAAGCTGCAGATCTTAAGACATTCAGAAAGGATCTAAAAACCTTATAAATTACTAATTACTATTAAATATTGTATTCTGTTTTATATTATGGACGTGGATACATATTATATCCAAAACATTTAATTTAATTCAACATAATGTGTCTTCTGACATGGATGCTGTTGTGTATCCGAGTTTCTATAATGATGTGGATGTAATGTCCTAGAATTGATGAATTGTTCAGTATCATTGAGGTGCTTTGGCACGTTAACGACACTTTCATGTTGTCCAATAATAATAATTATAATAGTTCTACTTTCGACTAAATATGTTACAGAGTACTTACTAAACAACATGAATATCTTTTATTTATTTATCTTATAAACAGCTTATGCCTTTTACAAATAAATAAAAACAAATACAAAAATAGTAACAAGATTTTTATTTATAATTTTTCATATTGTACATATCTATGTTATAAAATACCACGGATAGTGTAATAGTTCAATATTGCAAGGAATTAAAATTATTTCTTGATGGTGAATTACCGTGTATTTTAGTTATATACGGAGTATTTCAGTTATTTTTCTATCCTTGTTTATAATATCTTTTTAATTTCAACCTCACCGGCAAACAGTTTTGACAACAATGCATGATTCAATTAAATGCTAGCTGTCAAATTGACTGCTATCAAAGTAATATCTGTTTAAGTTCAAGTCTTGATTTTGTATAAATAAAGGCATTTATAAATATTTAAAAAATATATATATATAATTTTTAAATGATGCATATATTTTTTAAATGGCTGAAAATTATTTTTATTGGTATAATTATCAAAAATATACTTTTTAGTTACTTTAATGGCTGTTTCCGTAAATAAATGTCAGTTTCATTTCATAATATTTACATTGTATCCATGGATACGCACGATCAAATTCGACTCAGCTAAACATTGTAAATTTTCGTTGGTGAATACCTATCTACGTTGAGGAATGCTGAGGGAGATTTAAGCTGATCGTTTGCTCAGCTGATCGTTCGCTCAGTTTTTCTTGGTGAATACA
Organism: Athripsodes cinereus; assembly: GCA_947579605.1. Taxonomy (NCBI): domain Eukaryota; kingdom Metazoa; phylum Arthropoda; class Insecta; order Trichoptera; family Leptoceridae; genus Athripsodes; species Athripsodes cinereus. The sequence continues at coordinate 1,779,348 of OX388307.1, forward strand.
GGCGATAGACTCATTTGCCACATATGGTTGAAAAGGCTGTGCTAATATGTGTTACATTACAGCTATAACAAAAAATATTTCCTATCATTTGATCAATGTCATCAATATGTCTGAGAATTTAGTACTTTTTTAATGTCCCTCTATACAATATCTTGATCTTATTATGTAATTACAGAATTGGCCGAGGCTGAAGAGTTTGAAGTGTACGTGAGGTATGCCAACAACATCACAACGCAGGAGTCCAGGGCAGCTCTGCAGTCTATTGTGGACAATGTAGAGGTGAATACCATCCTTCATCTTCTTATTTTTCCTTTCATCTTTTTTTTTGGCAGTACAACCTGTGGAACACCCGGTAAAGAATAAGTCTCCCGCTCTTTTCCGAAAGTTATCAAACGTCCTGTAAAAGGCAGGTGTTAGAGAAAAAAGAGACATTTTACATCTTTAATTTAGCGATGAAGTATTCACCACCCATTCTGAATGTCTTAATTTTTTGTTGGCACAGAGAAGACAATTTGCGTGTTTATTTCACACGGCTGATCTGTTGGTTACTCCACTTGTGGGATATGCCGTGACAGTATTGTAATAGTAGTAGTAGCAAATTTGGGACCGGCCAGCGTGTATACTAACTTTTTTTCAATAAGTAACTTTAGTAATTGTGAAATTACCCAACAGCCTGCTGGTTAAGTTTCAAATTTCCAAACAGAAGGTCTGTGGTTTGAATTTCGCTGCTGATATCATGGTATAAGCTATTGTTTAGTGTGAAAGTGTTCAGTGTGTATTGGAGTTTATCAGAAACCCAGAATCATCTTTTTAAAAAATATACCTATATAATTTTGTTTAATGCTGTTTTTTTTCAGTTGTCAGAAAAATTGAACACAGCGGGTCGTGGCTTCTGCTTAGCTGTCAAATATTTTTTACCCAAGCTACTGGCGTCTCCCATCTCGCACGCCTTCCTCTACTTTGAGTATGTTTCCATGCTGCTCAAGATGGCTCCGACGCAAGAAGATCAGGAAAGCTTCCAGCAGGTATATATATGCTTGTTCATTATTCATTCATTTTTAAAGCATCTGGTTCTGAGAGAACCATCAGTATGAACACTTGACACTTCACCAAACTAAGGCTCAAGAGAGGAAGATACTAAGTTTCCAGAATAAGTGTCTTGGAGGATATTGAATGTTAGATGGTATGAACATGTTGCAAATTATACTGTGTACCAGTGAATTCAGCAAAGATCTGTAGTAGAGATGATGGTCCTGGTTGGATCATATTTTAAGAATGTCAGTTGGTCAAAAATAGAACTTTTCTTCCGTCCACTAGGATTTTGATGTGTTTCTTTCACAGTGCACTATTTTTATTTGACAATGAGTGTTAGGATTGTTGTGGGAAGAGGTGACTAGATTGACGTGGAAACGCTGTGATTAGTGGAGGCTAGAGTTGGGAATAACGGCTCTTTAAAAATAATGGAAATAAGCGACTGTTATTTATTTATATTCTGTTATAAGAAAAGCTACCGTTATCACCCCCCCCCCCCATAAAAAAAAAAAAAAAATATGGTTAGATAAGGTTATGAATAATTATCTACACGTATCTCGAACTCATAATACTTTGTGTCAATCAACAGATGTCCGTAGTAGTACCGTTTTGAGGCGAAAAAAAGAACGCGTTCCTTTTCAAATAATACCTAAATATTATTTTCCATACTAAATTGTGTCGCCGCGTGATTTGTAACGTCATCGGGAATACCTAAATGGTCGTCCATAGTAAAATGTATGGCGGTGTGATAAGTAACAGTATTAGTAATACCTAAATGATTTTCCATAGAAAATTTGATATCTGTGATAATTCACGTCGTTCGGAACGAAGTAGCGGGTCGTCGTCAGAAATCACACGATAATAGTGTGACGTGATATATCGATATTCTGCTACCATGCTCCGTAAAAATAATTTAATATATCACGCGTTACTCGTTATAACGACCAACTCTAGTGGAGGCTAGTTTCATCTGTGTGTTTTCAAGAGGATCTTTGAAAGGATAGGTTAGTTTAGCTTTATGTATACACATCACTAACTGCTGGAGTGATTTGCAGTATATGTAATACAGAAATGTTTAAATATTATTTATTTATTTATTCATTTAAATGTTTGTATAAATTTAATATTGCAGATTTACTCATTGTTTTAATTTAATATTACAGGTTGAAGGTTTGATGAAGCCCATTCAGAAATCCCTTCTGCAAGCCTTGGAGAATGGACCAAAAATGTAAGTTTACATATATGTTTATTTTTTTGAGAAAGAATACTGTTATCACCGTCCCAGAACAGAGCAATCTAGTGGGACGGTGTAATTTCCCTGTCTTGCGAGAATCAATTAGCGACGTACACGGTCAGGCGGGCCGGGGGTGGCCTGATATGGGACCCTATTTTTTTTACAAAGACCAACATACCTAACTTATCCATACTATAATTTATTTTCTGGTCCCTGTGAGGGCTGCCCCTGGCTCGCTCATCTGAGATCCCTATAGGGAGCCCATGATGAGTTTGATAAGAAGAAAGAGTGATATGTGATGTCCATAATAATTTAAAATATATCGTGAAAATTGTCAAATGTACCTATTGTAAGAAGGGAAATAAAAGAATTTCATTTCATTTCATGTTACATAATTTTATAATCAAGTTATTGAGGTAACCCTTGAGTTACCCGGCAGTGGGTTGGCTTCCCACTCTTTTCTCTAAGTTTTCAAGTGTTCTGCAAAAGGGTACTGTCAGAAATCACAATTAATTTACAGAGATAAATAGGAATGCAGATGTCCAAGAACTGCATGACTGCATGATCGAATTCGCAAGGACTGCTGCATGTTGAATAAGAGAAATCAGCGTACATTTATTAGAATTTGTATCAATGTAGAGAAAGTGAAAGAAGTATATAACAATATATCTATATGGCGTTCCATCTTCTCAGCCTACCCCACATGGGATACGGTATGAGAGTGTAGATAGATAAATAAATTAGTTTGATTATTGATGTTATTACTTTGCAGTGAGTGTGCGAGCATGATGGCACCGAGGGCTCGGAGACAGGTAGCTCTGGAGAAGACCAACGAGCTGACCAAACTCATAGACAGCTTCGACACAAAGGACATTGGACAGTGCTGTAATGAATTCATCAGAGGTTAGCTTATACAATTCAAAACTTAGTTCAAACAAAGTTGCTCAGCAGGATTATTGTTAAAGATCATCATAATAATTGTCTGTGATCCGTCAGTAACTAAAACTTCCTTTGTTTTTTTTGAGGTGTTTAATCTAGATTTGAAACAAATCCAAGAACACCTAAACACTTTAACAGTATAATTATATTGTATTGTGATACCAGAGTAGGATCTTTCTATTGAAAATCCAAGGCATTACCAACCATATAAATAATCAGTAGTGACGTATTCTACCCATCGTGAATCACTTATTTTTTATCGTTCGTAGAGACATTTGTGGAAGATGAAAATGTAGTAATTATTTTTATATCCCTTTTTCACAATATAGCAATATCAAACTGTAACAATGATTATAATACTACAACATTATCATGAGCTCCCAATAATGGTCCCAGACTAGGGAACCCAGAAGATGCCACGACGATATAGTTTGTTACTAATTATTTATTGTATTATCTTTACAGAGGGTCTGCTTGTGAAGGTGAGCTCAGCACGACGTACCAGTGACAGGCGAGCCTTTCTATTCGACGGCCTCTTACTCCTCTGCAAACCGTGCCCCCCTCGCCAGGAGCTCAAACTCAAGGAGAGGCTGTACATTAGGAAGATGCACATCATAGATAAACCTGATACGGAAGGTGAAGCTCTTGTTATAACTAACATGTTTTTTAAATTTTTTTTAGATAAGGTATGTTATTTTATTTTATTTCATAACAGAGGGCACAAAACGGACAATAACGACAGATTTTAGTGCAGATAAAAAGATAATTTTTCGGAGGTCAGTTATCATCCAACAACTTGCGCCACAATTAATTTTAAAATGTGGGTACAGCCTCTTAACGTGCCTACATAATACACAGTCTCATTGATTCATTCATTCACCACACTGACATACCACATTCAGATTATGTACTGCAAGCTGTAGGATGTATTGTACTCCCCGACTTTGATGGTCTTGTGTTGTCTAGTCAAAACAATCCCAAACATCTTATGAAGTTTTGGATTTTGAAGAGGTCTAGAGTTAAGTCGAATGATTTAATTTCTACCTCATATTTACCTAGTGCATAGATTTTTGTGAATCCTAAGGTATAACATTTAATTGTAAAATTTTGGTTTTTACTTAGGTATATTTATTTTATTTATTCATTCTTTACTGTACATTGATTACAATACATACAATTTTATAGAAAATACATTCAAATCATCAATATACAGAGGGCGAGTTTATTGCAGAGATGCGATCTCTTCCAACTGACTCAAACTTGTTGTCAAATATATTTTGTATTACATCATTTTCTTTTTCTCCATCTAAGTCAAACATCTCTATGTTCATCGTATTTTGTCAATGTTAAGTTTATTTGAGCTGCGTAATATATTTCTGTCAACCTCAAACTTGGTTTTTATCACTGATAACGGTTTTGTCACTAAGCACAAAACCACAAGTGTAGCGAATTATTGAAGACGCAAATATTTGTATGATTAGGCTGATTCAGTGGAAACAAATTTTACTACATAATGCTTTTATCTTTTTTATACTTCAGTTGACGTTTGTGTGTCGCGAGTGTGGTGGTGTCTAAGTTTTATATATTATTTATTCTTCCTAGGACATACATAAACACACGTGTTGGTAATTTCACGTTTTTAATTTATTGTTTGTATTTCCGTATGCTGGAGCGAAACTAGACGCCATTTTTCAGTATTGCCATCAACAAAATTACATTTACCTCTCAAATGTTGTTTGTTAACACAAAATACTTGAAAAACTGATTGCAGATGATTGATACTAATCGCATCTCTCGCTTCCCATCTGCATGCCATTGGATCTCATATTCCATCAAAAAGAGCAAAACAATGACTGTGTTTATAAGTCACTTTTAAAATTCTACACAATGTAGTTTTGCTCCCATAGGCATATTTATTTCTGCACATAATGGTGTATTTATTTATTAAATTATCTGGCGATATCATGGAAAGTGCATTTTTGATATTATTATGTAACCAATGATTTTTGTTTTTTTTTTCCAGAGCTCCGCAACTGTTTTGAGTTGTCTCCACACTGCGGCAACTCTGTAGTGCTGTGCTGTGGATGTGCAGACGACAAGAACATGTGGATGGCCGACTTGGTCATGCTCAACACCAAAAGCATGCTTGACAGGGCGCTCGATGGGTCAGTACCCACAACAGAAATGGAATCGATTATTTCGAAAACAACCAAATTATCATACAAGTTATATGACACTTTGGTTGTTTTTGAAACAATCTATTCAATTGTACTTTTGTTTTTATTTATAAATATCATTCTAGAATTATTATTTCCAAAGTTTCCTACTCTTTTGTGTAAATTATCGCGTGCTCTCTGCAAAAGACAAGTATTCCTTATTCAATCACATAGAAAATGCTTAGAATATTCAATTTTGCGATAGTATTATTGTGCCGCCCATCCTAAATGTGTTGTTGCACACTGAGAACGATTTATATGTTTATTATGTGCAGTAATGTAAAAGATTTCACATTATCAAAACATTTAAATTAATATTGTGTGTGTATGTTTTCAGTATCCTTGTGGATTTGGGTAAGAAACACCCTTTAAAGCTGCCTCCTCCGTCGCTGTACAGGTTTGCAGTACCTGATTCTGCCGACAATATCCTTCTGGAGGAGAAACAAAACTCACAGAATCCTCTTATAAAGGTAAAGACATGCGTAAATATTTATTCAATATGTGTTAAGCGAGTGTGTATATTTGGAAAGTTTGTTTATCATTCCATTTATATGGAAATCAATATAATTATTATTATAGTGTTAATTACCAAAGGGAATAAGTCAGCATTTTTCCGATATGGCAATTTTAATACAGTTTTAATCATTTTGCATAGATCTATAATATTATTCAAGAAGAAGATTTAGTCGGTTCATTCCCAAAAATCACAATTAGTTACCAAAGGGAATAAGTCAAGCAACTTCAAATAACCATATTTCATTAAAAAAAAAAATAGAAATATGCTGAACTTTTGCATAAAATAGTGTATAATTAAACATATTGCTTATATAAAATGAAAAAAATCATAGCTGTCAAAGATAATTTTAGTGTACACAGTTTTTCATTCATTGTGGAAAATTATGAAGTCTTGACATATGTCCTTTGGTTATAAACCGATTCAAATTATGTTATGAATTTTCAAAATAGGTGAATATTCTGTCCGAAAGAGACTACACCACTTTGTTCACATATTATCGTTTTGTTTATATTGAATTTATTCAAAATAAACAATGTTGATTAAACAAACATGCCTTTGTGCGGAGAAAAGAATATTATATGTATTATTGCTTTTCATTCAGGGTGGCACTCTACTGAAACTGGTCGAGAGACTGACTTACCACATCTACGCGGACCCCATGTTTGTGCGCACCTTCCTGACGACGTATCGCAGCTTCTGTAAACCCCCCGAGCTTCTGGATCTGCTTATCGAGAGGTTCAACATACCCGATCCTAGTCTAGTCTATGATGCACCAGGTAACTATTTAATTATTCATGGATCACTATATATACAATTTTATAAAGAAATTCATTTAATATACATAGGGCGAGTTTATCGCAAAGGTGCAATCTCTCCCTACTGACCCAAATATGAATACATGAACCTATGTGAATAATAATTCTCGTCCTATGAATGTTAATTAAGAACTGATGAATCTCTGTATCTCTATTGAGAATTTTCATTTTAAAAATAAAGAGTACATCTAGTGGTTCACTCCAAAATTCTCATACTAGATCACTTGTTAGTAACTAATGAATCACTTGAGAATTCTCATTCTTCGAATGTTTATTAGTATAGGTACTTGAATCTTTTAGTAATTCTCAAGCCAAGAATGTTTACTGACTAATCTCTCGGAAAATTTTGAGAATTTTGTGCTAAGAATGTTTGTTTTACTAGCTAGCATTTGTCGACTTTCTCGGGAATTCGCTCACAAAAATGTTTTCTAGAAACTGATGAATCTCAAAAAAATTCAAATTCTCATCTTCACAATGTTTACAAACAATTTACGAATCTGTATAATTATCATTCTAAGAACATTTGCTAAAAACTAATGAATCCCTTGAGAATTGTCATTTTATAAACGTTTCTTAAATATATATTTGTCATTTGAGAAATCTTATCCTAAACATTTTTATTAACAACAGCTGATAAGTCAATTGAGAATTCTTATTTTACAAATGGATATAAATGAATATGCTACATTTTCCATGTGTATTTCTATCTCAGAACATTTTCAACAGTCTCGTTTGTTCTCTACAATTTTCCTATTCATTTATTTCACGCTGCAATAGCACCCAGGAAGAAGAAATGTTGCGAATCAAAGACGGGTTCTCCAGATCTTGGTAAGACAAATAAATAAAAAAAAACTTTCATTAGAGTATTTTATTAGTGTACCTTCATACAATGTGTAGCATCTGTATGAGCTTTTTTCTGATTATTATCTCGTTTGTTTATTTCAATATTATTATTTATTTATTTCTATGAGCAGTGGAAGCAGTTGTGATCGACACGGAGAAGCTAAGCAAGAACTCCTCGAGAGAAGACTTTAAGAGATATAGGAAAGAATTCTTACAACCGGTTCAATTCAGGTGAGTTATTATTAACTTAATGTATACTTGCAGATTCTGTGAAGAGGAAACTGAAACTCTTCAGTACCTAACTTTTCGATTTTCAAAGAGGAAGCACTATGAAAGTTTATTTTAATTTAAATTATTTATTCATTCATCGCTCTCAATGCTCCTCTCGGGAGCACAGGGCAGAAATCAGCCTCTTCCATTCAGAGCGTCTCTGCGCCAATTGCATCACCTCTTTCCACAACATTCCTTGCGCTCTGATGTCGTTGTCATAGGAACGGTGTATTGTGAAAGAGGGACGCCCGGGCCGACGGAAGAACAGCGCTCTTTTTGGGCAACTATCATTGGCTAATTGGCTTTTGGCCATATAATTTAGATTATAAAATAAAAAACACTGTTTACTTTCACTTGACCCAGAGTAAACAGTGTTTCTTATTTTATATATTTTATAATCTAATTCCCCAGTACCTCTTAGCGGACCTTAATGCCGCGGGATTCCTCACGTATATCAAACATTGTATTAGGTTTACTAGAAGACATCCCTCATGGTAATATGTACGCCTTTTGTACAAAATTGAGTGTTTTAATATTATTGACATTGTCTAAAGCCGATTTTAATCTTATAATTGCAGGGTATTAAATGTATTGAGGCATTGGGTGGACCAACACTACTACGACTTTGAGAGGGACCCGACCCTCCTAGAGAAGCTCAAGGCCTTTCTGGACGGCATCACGGGGAAGCCGATGAAGAAGTGGGTAGAGATAGTGATCAAGATCATTCAGAGAAAGGTGAGTTAAGATATCAAAATTATTTTTGACTGACCGTGTTCTTGAATAACAATTCCACCATTCTCACTGTCACATGATACAAAATAACTCAGTATAAAACATTTAGAAGCAATCAGTTTTATCTGTGATTTCCCATGTAAATGGCGCTGGAACATCAAGTTCAGTATGTTGAAAATATTAGAAAACATTCTTAATAATGTTTTGTTCTTATTCAGAGTGGAGGAGAGCAGGGTCGTGGCACTGGTTCAGCGTCTTCTCCTCCGGCAACATCCACTGGGCCGGTGTGTGTGTTTGACAGGACTCCTCCGCCCATTGAATGGATGCCCAACATGCCAGTGGACGAGGCCAACTGGCACTTGCTCGTATTCCATCCGATAGAACTGGCCAGGCAGCTCACACTACTGGAGTTTGATCTTTATAGAACGGTAAGAATAAAGTTTTATTTATTATTATTTTGAATATTTTTGTTTAATGCTAGTTGTTGATAAAAAAAGTTCATTGCAATAAGATTTATTTAAATTGCAAGCTGACTTTCGAAAGTTTCCATTTTTACCGTCAAACAAATGCAAAGTGAAGTTGTTACTACTATACCATCACATTTTCCCACAAGTAGGATAGCCAGTAGACCAGCTGCATATAACAAACATACAAGCTGTTCTCTCCGTTCCAACAAAAAAAAAGGCATACATAGTGAGTGGCAAACCTCATCCCTGAATTTAAGATGTATATTGTTTTTATTCTTTTGAACACCTGCCTTTTACATGGTACTCGAAAAACTCACGAAAAAGAATGGGAGAACAATTCATTGGCGGGTGTTCCACATAACAATTACAACAAAATAAATATGAACAAGCAAAGTAAAGCAATAATTTAAAAATAAGTTACAAATAAAGAAAAAATCAAATCAAAAACTTTCCCATGTAAGAAAGTCTCTTTATAGGTCAAATGAATTGTAAAATAGAATAGCGTTTACAAAATTTGACATACCTACCGCATAAATGAATTCATCCATCAGCGATGAGTTACGCTACCTGTCTTGAAAATCCTATGTCTTTTATTTGTATTTTTTTTTCTTTGGATACAAGAGTTTAAAACAATAGATATAACAATAATACAATCAATGATTTACATTGTTAATTATAGCACCCAAAATCTGAACAATACAATAAAGTGATTATTGAGAGAGGAAGGGAAGGAAGGGAGAAGAAGAGAATACAGCTTAGTTTAATGTCACTGAAAGGATAAATTGTATGATTATTACAGGCAGATAGTCCTTTTGCGGTTGATGCCGTGATGTGTAGATATGTTGATTTTTATTAACTTGTATTTTTTATTGTGTTTCCAGGTGAAATCAAGCGAGTTAGTGGGCGCCGTCTGGACGAAGAAAGACAAGGAGACATCTAGTCCTAATTTATTAAAAATTACTAAACACTCCACTAATGTAAGTTGTACGCGTACTGCACTTTTTTTTACCCTTTACATCTTATCGTTAAATACAGAAATTGCATTATATTAATGTTTGTGCGTAAATACTGTAAAAATTCATTTTAATATGATATTTCAGATGTATACAAAAAACACTGTTAATTTTCACTGTGACAGTACTGTATTTGACTGATTAATATTAATCCATTGATTAATAAATACTAATATATTCGAGCGCTTCCTCCTTACGGCATCCTCAGGGCAAGAGCTTTTTAATGTTTTTTAAAAAATATATCTGGGTTTTTGTACTAAACCCAAATACAACCTTACACACCTTTTGCAGTAAGCTAAAAGCTTGTGTCGTGAAAGGGGAGCTTTGTTTTGTACTAAGGAATAGAACAAACTAACCTACATTATAATTTAGTCTAAGGGTTGGATGGAACACAAGGAATTTTACAAGGGGGTGTTTTTATAACCCCCTGTGCCGCCCTCTGGGCACACCCATGTACCATTTATGGAAAAACTTTGATACAAAATGGGAAGGAGAAGCATTCTGCATATCAAAGTTTTTCTATATTTAACATAACGTAACATGTATAGACAATTCACACAGTTCGAGCCAGTCCCAAACTAAGATGAATCTTGTATCATGGGTACCAACACGGCGATACACATATATACAATGCACTAAACACATATACTTACATACATGTAACACCCAGACCCAGAACAATTTGAAAAAGGTCGTTCTTCATTTTGCCCTGGCCGGGAATCGAATCCGGGGCCTCGTGACTCAAAGGCAAGAGTGTTACCTCCGTGCCACACCGGTCGCCTTATTTATTGATACAATAAACGGCAGTTGCCTCTTATCAACAATACAATAAAATGCTCAATACAAATTATATATATCTAATATGGTTTTTATGGTTATTGCAGTTTACGTTATGGCTGGAGAAATCCATTGTGGAAGCCGAGAACCTGGATGAGAGAGTTGCGGTGCTGTGTAGGGTATTGGAAGTGATGCTGGTACTGCGAGATCTCAACAACTTCAACGGGATACTGGCTATTGTGTCAGCAATGGAGAGTGCACCTGTACATAGGCTCAAATATACATTCCAGGTAAACTGATCATAAACAATAGAACATTTAAGAAATTTCATGACTTAAATTAATAGCAAAGGCCATGGGGAGATATTGAGTAAGTGGGAGGATTTATGGTTGAATCAAATTTGAGCAAAAGAGAGCCGTAAAAAGCACCATGTTTATTTATTTACTTTATTCTTCACTGTACATTGGTTACAATATTAAAAATCAAAACAAAGTATCATAAAAATATCACTTATACAATTCAATGTACAGAGGACGAGCTTATCTCTAAAATGCGATGTCTTCCTACTAACCCTGTTATTAAAATTTAAAAAAATATATATTTATTTATTTATTTTATTCTTCACTGTACATTGTTTACAATAATACAAATTAACATAGAAAATATCATTTATACAATTCAATGTACAGAGGGCGAGTTTATCGCCAAAATGCGATGTCTTCCAACCAACCCGGATATACATACATATGTACACCTATACACATACATATCAACAGTAATAGTAGAAATAAAAATACAACATAAAGCTAACAAAAGAAAAAGACACATGCAAGCAACAATGTAATTATGGACACATAGAGTAATAAAAACAAGAACATACATTGCAGCGTGCACATGCAAAAGGGAAAGGGAAAGGGATTTAGGAGTCAGATGCTAAATACTATACTATACCCTCACGCCATGTCCCAGGAGGGGTAGGCAGAGAGAACGGAACGCCATATAGATCTATCCTTACATTCATCCAGTTTCTCATACATGCACGCCGATTTCTCTTACTCAGCACGCGTCCATCCTTAAGAATTTGGTCCACGTGATCAAGCCACGTGGTTCTTGGACGTCCGCGCTTCCTCACACCCCTTCTTTCAGATAAATACATCCTCTTCGTCATCCTTTCATCTTGCATTCGCTCAACATGTCCAAACCATCTCAACTTGTTTACACGCATTCTGTCCACAACACTCCTCTCACATCCGCTCATTCTCCTGATATCCTCATTCTTCACTCTATCTCGCAACGATGCTAAATTCAATGAGAGGAAATGATTTTTGACAAATGTTCTTTGCCTCTATCTAATATGGCAACCATATGACTTGTACATAATTTATCAAGAGTTTTATTTATCTATCTATCCATCTCCCACAAGTGAATAAACATTCTCTCATGTCTCATGCCTGAGGATGGTGGCAGCAGTAGACTCTCTGGATAATCTCTTTCCATTTGTGTCTGTTCTGAACCATGCGTAGAATGCCGGAACAGAAGATCCAATATAATAAAGAACCGACTACTACTTGTAATGAACATGACGATCGTCCTCTCTTTGCCATAAGAAACGAGATATTCAGAATGGATTTGTCATACAATTGTCTTACTGTTAAAGAGATTTCAATATCCAACACAAATAAATACATTTAGAAAGATTTTTTGAATATATATACCATTACTGCTTTTCCCGTTTACAAGTGGGGTAGCCAGCAGACTAACTGCATGTAAAAAACATGCAAGTTGTCCTATTCGTACCATTAAAAGTCAAATCATTCAGAATAGGCAGTACATATCATGTATAGTTGAAGATGAAAAATTTCTTAAACGTGTTTTTTTTTACGAATCTTCTTCTTCTTCTCGTGCCGTATCAGGTCCCCCCGACGTTGGCAATCACTCTGGCGAAGGCTTCCCTATCCTGCGCGACCCGGAACAGTACGATTACTTGTCTTTTAATATCCAAAGGGTCTACTGGTGCCACCATCCTCAGGCATGAAGGACACTGTAAAACTTACAGAAAAGAATGGGAGCCTGTTCTTTACCAGGGACTCCACGGGATTTATTTAACATCTATATTGTACTGTACTTAGTGATGTGAGAAGTGAAAATTCTCCAAAGAAATTTCTCGAGAACGAGAAATTTCTCCGAGAATTTCTCCTCTGATGGAAGCGAAATTTCTCTCCACAATTTTCTTAGTGGTAATATGACCTTTCGCCCAGAACACTTCGCAGCCAACCTGATTGATCCAAAAATTTGTGGGGCTGATTAAGGCCCAAATCAGAGGTTATTAACACTTTTTTCCATGTACGTACCTGCAATTTTTTTTACACTTAAATATGGGCATGTGGGGTGTCAAAAATCAAGATTTTTCATCAGTTATTAGCACTTTTTTCTATGTAGGTACCTAACATTTTTTTGTTTCCATAATTATTTGGAGCCATATTGGTGATAAATTGTCTCAACATTTGTACATAGTTATTGATTGATTGAATAAAGTACCTTCTTATTATTATACTGTTAAATAAAAAATAAAAAAAAATCTGCGAAAATTCTCTACTTCGAGAAAGTAAATTATTTCTTGAGAATTCCACAACACTAACTGTACTACACCATTACAGTATATTCCACCAATGGAGTAGCCAGCAGTTATTTTTGTAACATATTATGTATAAATATTTTTTCAGATACTGCCTGCGAGACTAGAGAAGGCTTTAGAAGAATGCAAAGAGCTGATGGCGGACAGATTACGGAGATACCAGGAGAAATTGAGGAGCATAAACCCTCCCTGCGTGCCCTTTTGTGGTGTATACCTCACCAATATACTCTACATTGAGGATGGAAATAAAGGTATGTCTATGTATAATACCTAATTATTTATTTATTTATCGTGTCGAAACCCAGAAAAAAACCCCATCAAACTGATCTCCAGTACTGCGCAAAACGCACAGCAGGTGGAGATGCGTCAAAAATATCCTCCATAGTACAAGTGACAGGGCACAATGGACATTCCAACAAGTGTGGCATAGTCTGTGCTGCACCACAGTCACATGCTCCGGATTCGTCCTGTAGGAAGACCCATCGTTCTCTATTGTCGCGGCAGTTTCCTACACCAGATCTCATTCGATTTAGGGTTTTCCATGTCCCATAGTCTAGATCGCCTCTAATTATTATATTGTCACACCTATAGGGAGATCTTGCAGAACTGTGTTCAGAGCAGCATCGCATTAATTAATATCTATGAGTTTATATGTTGTGCAAGGGTTCCGTCGGCCCGGGCGTCCCTCTTTCACAATACACCATACCTGTGACAACAACATTAGAGTGCAGGGAATGTTGTGGAAAGAGGTGACGCAATTGGCACAGAGACCCTCTGAATGGAGGACGCTGGTTTCTGCCCTGTGCTCACGAGAGGAGCGTTGAGGGCGATGATGATGATGATATGTTATACACAGAAACATTTGGATAACACACCACTCAATGAAAATAAATGGGGTAGACCAACCGCATGTAATAAGCATATAAGTTGTTGTCTCTGTGTGCTAGCAAAAAGAATTAAGATGTCAAATATCCTATATGTGATGGGTTACGAATACCTACCTTACAGAACACTCAAAAATTTATGGAAAAGAGTAAATTATTTTTATGAATTTATAGTTTTCCAATAAAGATTCATTTTTGTTTATTGATTTTTTTTGTCAATATTGCCTTTGTTCAGATTTCATCCCCAACACGGAGCTGATAAATTTCTCCAAGCGTAGGATGGTAGCGGAAATCACAGGCGAGATACAACAATATCAGAACCAACCGTACTGTCTCAACGTGGAACCAAAACTCAGGGTGAGGCCCACAAATACATATTAAACATTGATTGAATATTTCATGTAATCAACTTAAAATTCTTTCTCTCCCTGCTATACCTTGTAGCAAGTGCAAGCATGTAGCAAGTGCAAGCATGTAGCAATAATGTTAAATGTCAAAACTCCGAAATTTCTGTAACAAAGCACTTTTATTTATTTATTTATTTTCTGGGCAAATTTAAGTGTCTTTAAAGTTCCAAAGCACATCAAGGACACTACAATTTGTCAATTCTAGGACATTGCATCCGCATTATAATTTTTCTCTTTGACTTTCGTCAAAAATAATGGTTTGTTGCATACCCAGATAGCTGCAGAGTATGCACAATTCGTATATCTTCAGAGCAAAGTAGGTCATCAGCAAGATCCAAATTCGGCATTTCTAGATTAAGTCTAATTCGTCATCAAACCCCCTACCACCTCCAATATAATTTGTTTATCAATGTATTTTTAATTGTCATATTTTTACATTTCAGAGTTTCCTAGAAAAGTTGGATCCGTTTCCGAACATGAACGAAACGGAGGTGCAAAACTATTTGTACAGCAAGAGTTTAGAGATTGAACCGCGCAGCGCTCGACAGGCACCTCGAGTTGTGAGTATACAGCGTTATATCATTGTGACATAAAAATATGAAGAAAATATACCTGCCATACAAAAATATTCAATTATCAGTTATAAAGTAACAGAGATAATAAATTCGTACTTGGATGATGATTTGCAATTATATTTTAAGCCACAAACCTAAAATCATCATTAACTCCAATTCACCAATTTGATACACCAATCACACAATTTATTTTTCCATTGATTTAGTAATTTTTTTATTTACTACTGCCATACCAACACAGCATGTCCCACAAGTGGGGTAGCCAGGAGACCAGCTGCATGTAATAAACATGCAAGCTGTCCTCTCCGTGCCAATATAAAATCAAGACATTCAGGATGGGTGGCAAACCTCACCGCTGAATTTAAGATATATAATGTAATTTTTCGAATGTTTCGTGATTAACACTGTGGAATTCCATATTAATTGTTAATTTATATTAAAAGAAACTTTGTATTTTCCACTAGAATAACTTTAATTAGAGTTAAAACGTTTTCAGATTCGGAGTTATTCTAGGGGAAAATACAAAGTTTCTTTTAATATAAATATATAAAATGTCATAATTTTTCAAACACCTGCTTTTTACAGGACACTCGAAAACTTACGGAGAAGACTAATTCTTTACTGGGTGCTCCACGGGATAATTTTTTTTCATAAATGATTTATTATTATTTTTTCCCGTTTTCAGCCGAGGAAGTGGCCGGGGCTCTCGCTCAAGTCACCGGGCATCAAACCTTTGAGGGTGAGACACGTACACAGTCTCACGCACTACAGTGGATCATTCAATCCAGGAGATAGACTCCAAGGCGATATAGATGGAAGTGAGTACACCATACTGTATCTAACTCTCTCTCTCAATCTATACTTTATGCCATTTCTCATGTGAAATGTAGTTATTGGATTATCTATTGATGTGTGTAATAAATATTCATATCATACTTTTTGTGCCATAAAAACATAGGATTGTCGAAATGGGTGACATCGTACCTCATATATTTTTTTTATAAAAATGACTGATTTTGAAATAAACGTTCTTGCAGATACGTCACAACTATCGCCAACGGCTTATCCATGGGACTGTCAGTCCGTCTCGTCATCCGGATCATCGTACGGATCGATGGCAAGTCTGCAGCACGAGGAGGACCTGTCTCCTAGACCCAAAGGACGACCACATAACAGGTATTGAGACAAACCACACTTTATAATTGTCATATGATTTGTTATAAACAATCCAATATCAATGTTTGTGTGTTCCAAATGTCATTATGGGATATGCTTATTTATATGATAATTCAGGGAGTCACAGGCAACGAATAGGTATCCCACTTTTTTCTGTTAGTTTTTGCTTTAGTCATCATACAAGCATAAAGTGAAGAAATATCATTCTTATTTATTTATAGCTATAATAACCATATATCGGCATGACAGCTAGAAAGCCTTTTCGCCGATACATGTTAACAATATAAAAAACATTAAAAAAAAACAAGAAAAAAACGTTACACACTCACCGAGCACAATGCGAGAAACACCCCGATCATAATGCTCACCAAGCACCATAGAATAATACGATATTTATGTATTTTAAAACAATGCACGTGGTGTGTAATATCAGTAAACACCAGTATCGGGGTACCATACACGCATAACGGATTGTACGAGTACACTCATACAACCATACTTTATATACAGGTTTGGGTAGATGGCGCTCTTGTAGCTGCCTGAACCCATAAATTCTCCTTTAAAATTCAAAATAATACAGTAAAACCTCGTTATTTCGAAATCCAAGGGACCTCGAAAATCTGATTTCGAATTAGCGAAAACCCCGATAAATCGAAATTTTCGAAATAATTTTGATATACGCAGTATATAATATATATTATAGCCATAGGTACCATACGTAATAGAAACAGCTGATTTGGACTTGGGTTTTTTTAAATTTCGCGCGTTCAAACAAAAAAAACCATTTGTAAGGCTGATGAAAGAGCCGCATGGAAAGGGCTAACAATTTCTACTACTCTTATACACATTACAAATAAACAGGCGACCCTTTGTACAAGAATGGAATAGTTTGTAGTAAAACATACGTAATAAAGACGTCATGGGCGTATCGTGGTTTATCATAAATGTAAAGCTTCTATCACATACCACGTTTTTGTCCAATCCTTGCATTTTGCACAATGAAGGTAACAAAATATTGATGAAACTAACAGTTTTTGACATAATTAAATTACACACACATGTAAATCTAAATATGTATGTACCTACCTAAACAATACACAAATATAAATACGTACCTAAAACACAGTCGAATATTTAAAAATACATAATTTTAATGCTTCACTTCACACACGTTACTAAAAGTTCACTATAAATGTTAAAAAATGGGAAAAATATTTTTGACCAAATTTGTATTTAAAACGTGTATAAAAGTTCGGATATAAAATATTTATTTATTTGGAATGGAAAATAAAAATATTAAAACACAAAATATTTCGAGTAGGTATAGGTACGTATGACGAGACGCCCATGAACAACACGGAAGTACATAATGTACATCGATCACGCTATGAGCCAGAGGATATACATAGGTAGCAGGTACCTGGTACATACTCAAAACAGCTGTAGATAGGTACATATTGAAATACAATACATTTACGATGTTTACATACAACATAGAAGATCTACTTAGAAATTTGGAAATCCCGTTGTTAAATATTATTATGTAGCTGGGTAGTGGGTAGGTCCTTTATGTGTATTAGTGTGAACACAAATTTCACATAATAAGTTTTATTGTCCCTGAAGGAGCTTTGGGAAAAAACAAGGGTATTTTTTATGGCAGCCAAATGTTTTCGAATTACAATATACAAATTTGTATTGTTTTGTTTTGAAAGGACCAAATATTATTTCGAATTACGTATTAGCGGGGATTTCGAATTATAAATGTCTTTTGTATGAAAATTTCATTATGGGGACATTTTTGGGGGGAATATTTCGAATTACGACGAATTTCGAAATAACGGGGTTCGAAATAGCGAGGGTTTACTGTAGTTTAAAATGGATTGATTTTGTTTATTTTTGTATTTACAGTGTTTTTTATTAAATTATTTTGTTTTTAGTGTTTACCGTGCTAAAGTTAAAATGTTAAATTGTAAAAATAGAAACATACAATTGTATTAAATCTAATCAAAATTTGTGACAATAATATTTAACCAAATTTATATTGTAAAAATAATAAAGAATAAATTATAATGTGAAATAATAGTGTAAATGCGCCCTTGTTTTTTTATTATTAAATTTTTTTTTTTTTAAATTATCCGACAATAATAATAATATATTAAAGCATTTTACTAGTAAAAATAATAATAACACTTAATTCAGACAAAATTCATGTGGAATTGGGTAGCCTATTGCCTGGAGGTGATGTCTTACACCTAACCAAACAATAATATTGGAGATATGTAAGTCAGTGCTAATCGACAAATGCATCCTCTAAAACAATTTGTAAAATGTTTCGACATAAGAAAGTTATTTCTTCACTTTGCGTTATCCTGATGAAGAGAGCGTAAGCCTCTGAAAGTTGACTCGCGACCGATAAAGTCCTGAGGCAGTACCATACAAGAGTGTTTCATTTTTACTAATTAAACATAAATTTCCATGAAGTGCCGTCGGCGGACAATGTTGACTATCAAATATTGAACATTTTTTAATGTGAATTTAGAACACACATACATACATTCCATCACAAATAATTTCCCACTAATGAGGTAGTCAGAGAGCCAACTGCATATAATAAATATGCGAGTCATCCTCTCAGTGCCAATAAAAGTTGAAAAATTCAGGATGGGTGGCATATCACTGAACTGAATGTCAAAATGTGTGGGTTTTACAAACATATTATGTCACTGAATATGGCAAAATGTGTGGGTTTTACAAACATATTATGTCACTGAATATGGCAAAATGTGTGGGTTTTACAAACATATGTCACTGAATATGGCAAAATGTGTGGGTTTTACAAACATATTATGTCACTGAATATAGCAAAATTTGTGGGTTTTACAAACATATTATGTCACTGAATATGGCAAAATGTGTGGGTTTCACAAACATTATGTCACTGAATATGGCAAAATGTGTGGGTTTCACAAACATATTATGTCACTGAATATGGCAAAATGTGTGGGTTTCACAAACATTATGTCACTGAATATGGCAAAATGTGTGGGTTTTACGAATACCTGCCGGTTACAGGACACTCGAAAACTTACAGAAAAGAGTGGGGGAGCTTTCTATACTTTTCCGAGGACTCCACGGGGTGTATTTTTCATTGACACAATAAGTATATAGTCTCACTACCATCATAATGAATTGTGCTCTAATAGAATAGGAACTCGAAGTGAAATTGACGCTGCACCTAGAGCCCAAGCGCCAAAATGACGTTTTGAGATACGGCTATTTAATGTTTTTAATTGTGTCTCCTTTAATTCTGTACCTTAAAGGATAAACCACGGGAGTCACATTACAAAAAAGTGGACTCCCGTGGTTTATCCTTTAAGGTACAGAATTGTTCTATACATTATATGACTGTTAAATGGAACATCATTATTTTGTATT
Source organism: Athripsodes cinereus (assembly GCA_947579605.1). Taxonomy (NCBI): domain Eukaryota; kingdom Metazoa; phylum Arthropoda; class Insecta; order Trichoptera; family Leptoceridae; genus Athripsodes; species Athripsodes cinereus. The sequence goes on from OX388307.1 coordinate 1,799,315, forward strand.
TAGAATAATATTTACAAAATACAAATTTTCAACTGAGTAAAAATCTTTGCAACCAACATTGAAACTAAAATCACAGCAAAATTAACGCAACAAATCGAGACATCTCAATTTAAATTTGCGTGGGCAAGACTCTGGTAAATTGATATCTGCATTGTTTTATTGTTTCTTATTGCCCCTAGGCCCCTGTTATGCAGACACTTGGACTCGTCATACATACATTTTATATAATTAATCACAATTTCAAATACAGTCAATCAAAGAAACAATTAAAGTTAAACAAAATACCAAATTACATCATTTTTGTAGTCACGGATGTAAAGAGTCCAGTGGACCCACAACGTCAAATATTAAAATATATAAATAATTCAATGAGGAAATATTATTCATTTATCATTTCGTCAGTTGAGTAAGACGATTTATCAACCAGATACTATTTCACCCCTCTCCGGAAGATCAATACATCATTGCACTTAATTGTATTGTATTCTGTGAAAGAACGGCTCATGGGTTCTTGTTATTCTAACCGCACATTTATGTTACTCAGCTAGGCTAAATATTATAAAATCCTTAGATCAAAACACCACCATGGTGCCATATCACTGTTTTTTTTTTAATAATATAAAATAAACATTGGTGCATATTTAATAAATGTATCAAAACCAGAGATAACCGGGACTCTGTCCTCTGTCTATTGACAGTCATATTTAGCTAAGTGTTACCGAGTCCACTGTAATGTGAGAGGTTCGCATGCAAATGCACATTGAAACTGATAAAACAACATATTTCTATTTTTTACTCATTGTGTTTTTGATATTTCAAATCAGTTTTTTAAAATTGATTTACTCGAGAATGGAGCTGGATTGATCACTGTACCAATTAAACTGCAGTGTAGCCAGCGAAAATACAAACATTTCTGTTTTGATAGTTAAATATTTGTGTAAAATGGAGCAATGTAATTTTGCATGTGAACTCTTGAATAGGTCCATGATATTTTTGTTGTGTGTTGTGAAGGGAACCCTAATAATTGAAATGATTTCATGGTTCATGCCTTTACTAATAATTGTATAATACCTTGTGTTATCTTTATTTAGTAGATATATCTCTGTATGTATTACATGTATGTGTTTTATTGTTTGTGTATATATGTTCATGTCATGTGTTTGTATTGTGTCTCATTGTACCATTGCCTGTGTCTCACATTCATTATTGTAACCTTTCCAGACACTCTTCAGTTTCCGAGTCAATCGGTGATATCTCCGCTAAAATGTTAGACAACTTCTCCCCGGCTTCGTCCATTAGTCCCAAACCTTTGGGCGTCGGGGCAGTCTGGTCTTTGTCCAAACCCTCCCCTCCGTCACTTGTCCCCAGACAAACGAACCCGGCGCTCAACTCGACAAATAAAGGCTCAAATGAAAGTGGAGCTATGAGCTTAGCGAGAGAACAAACACCACCACCTCCCCCTAGATATCACCCATCCCCCGATCACCAAATGGTAGAATTCCGCTCCCCCAATGGTCCCATGTGGCCATTCAATGTACCCTCATCTATTGATCCCAGTTTTTTCAATGACTCCGTGCCACCAAGATTACAACTTACGTCGTCGTTGGAAGAAAGACATATCAAGAGAATAAATGACATTATGGGAACAACGCTAAAAGGTGATTCTGTACAGAAAAATATTAAACTGCCAATGTTGAGTCCCAGAAATCCCATAATAGACGCCAACCTATTCTACGGAACAAATAATGCTATTCAACACAGATTCGAAAATGCATATAAAAGACATATGAAAGAATGTGGTTGTACGCACGGCATGAGGGAACATGTAGAAATTATGGGGAACAAATCCCCAAATGTACCAGTAGTTGTCAATAAAACAACCGACAATAATATATCACCGAAAGAAGTTGATCGAACAACTAAACCTGTATTGACAATCAAAGCTAATGGAGACGTAATCAATACTGCGACAAGCGACAGCGAAGATCCACCCACAATATTGCCTAGGAGATCAGCAGATGTACCGCAGATGGCGACGACGGAGACAGTCAAAGATAAAAATAATTTAAATAACAATGTCAAGACGCCAACTGAGACAACCGCAACTGACACTGAGAAACAACCACCAACGTTGCCAGATCGTGCTCCCGTACCTAGTCCAAGAATAAATTCTGTACACGGTTTCAATGTCTGGTCAAAAAGTTGTATCAACGACGAAATGAGCAAATTAAGCCCCAAGGATCCTGTGACGGAGAGCTTTGGAAGGTAGTACCATTCTATAATTATAATAATATCTGAATATTGTAGTAAAATTGCACAGTGTCACGATTCGTCATTTTTCTGTTGGCCTTTTTTTTCAAAATAATTACATTAGGTACTTACATGTTTTTTTTTGTAACACAAAATTACAATAAAAAATTATTGCTTTTTACTTTTCAAAATAATTAAACAATATCAAGTAAAAATGTCATTGTTTCGTCTTAACACCAAAAAAAATATTTTTTTTTATGTACAGATATTTTCATTTATTTGTATCACATTATTAATTACTTTATAGTTGCTTATGTTTTATTATTTTTTATTGTGCAGTTAAGTTTATTATTATTATTAATTCCATAAGACGTAATATATAACAATAGACCAGTCACAAAATTATCTGGGGTCCCATTCTCGCTGTCTTGTGCATATTTGAAAAGTGTGATTAAGAAAGAGATAGATTCAAATTAACCTATGAAAAAAAATTGGTGCAGCATTTAGTTTCAAATTCAAATTCGTTTATTTCCTCAAATAAGCGTATACAATCAAATACAGTTCATATATCCATATGCCAATAAAACTAATACCACTTTGCCACCTCACTAGGCTAAAGCCTGTGTCGAGGCTGACAGTACAATCAGTAATATATGTGCAAGAAAAAAATTTAGACATCATAATAAACAGATTAGATATAAGCACACAGTTGTAAGCAGTTTTGGATTATTTTTATGTAGATATGTAGTATTTTACCTGGAAAATAAGAATCTGGTGGAATTTTGTGGAATTTTTAACACAAAATTAATTATTTGCATTTTTCATACGTATTTGACTTATCACAAGTATATTTACTATTTTACCTTTGACTGATTTGTAGGTTAGGTTAGTTCTGATGTTATTTTACGCTACAGCACATTTATTGTCAATTAATTTTATGTTTGACTGATTTGTAGGTTAGGTTAGTTCTGATGTTATTTTACGCTACAGCACATTTATTGTCAATTAATTTTATGTTTGACTGATTCATAGGTTAGGTTAGGTTTAGTGTTATTTTACACTACAGCACATTTTTTGTCAATTTATTTTACGTTTGACTGATTTGTAGGTTAGGTTAGTTCTGATGTTATTTTACGCTACAGCACATTTATTGTCAATTAATTTTACGTTTGACTGATTCATAGGTTAGGTTAGGTTTAGTGTTATTTTACACTACAGCACATTTTTTGTCAATTTATTTTACGTTTGACTGATTTATAGGTTAGGTTAGTTCTGATGTTATTTTACGCTACAGCACATTTATTGTCAATTAATTTTACGTTTGACTGATTCATATGTTAGGTTAGGTTTAGTGTTATTTTACACTACAGCACATTTTTTGTCAATTTATTATACGTTTGACTGATTTATAGGTTAGATTAGGACTGGTATTATTTTATGCTACAGCATTGTGTACGAAAAATACAAATAATCAATTTTATGCTCATGAAATCGGCAAAATTTGGATGGATTATCAATGCTCGGGTGAATAACTATATAATTACGTGAATATAAGTAGTAAATTCATAAATTTAATTTTGAAGCGATCGTCTTATCTGAAATTTTACTTACGTGCATAAAAAAACCATAAGTACTACAACAATGGCACGATCATAATAAGTCTTTTTGGCCAAAATTTGACATACCTCGTGTTGTTTCCCTGCAATATGCAGATATTTATAAATTAATCATATATATTTTGTTTGTTTCATTTATATTTAAGCTTTGTGGCTTTTGATTTGATTGGGTATTTATTTGTAGCTTTTATTTGTTTGTTTTTATTATTGGGTATGTTATTTAATGTCATAGTATACCAATTTTTTTTTTTGTTAACCTTAATTATTTGCCCAAGGATGGCCCAATTTGTATTTTGTTGATTTGCGGCGTCATAATCTTAATCTATAATTCACAAAAATCTTATCTTAAAATTTATATAATGGTGACTTAATCTTATATATTCTCCATACTTATGGACTAGGTTTACTTTATGACTTACAAAAATCTTATCTTAATTTTTGGTCAACGGCGATGTGATAATATCTTAAATTTTGCACAATGACAGCTACATAATCTTACATTTTGTATAATAATGACGTAATCTTATCATTTGTTTAGTTATGACCTAATCTTACTTTATCATCATCATCATCACCCTCAACACTCCTCTCCGGAGCACAGGGCAGAAACCAGCCTCCTCCATTCAGAGCTACTTTATACCTCACAAAAATTATTATTGCGTTTATGACAATATGTCCTTACCTCAGAATAATATTATCTTAAATTTTGCATTTTTTTGCACAATTTAAGTCTTTGTCTTTCATGTCAAATTTTACTGCACGTTGATTACAAGCAATTTCAGATAAAAATACATTCATATTAATTAAGCATAATGTTATAATTTGTATAAAACTTATGACTTAATGTTACAGATATCTTATCTTAAATTTTGCACAATGATCTTAACATCACAACTTAATCTATATTTTTTATAACCTAATCTGAACTACGTAACTGACAAAACGTTCTTATATATAATTTCAGAGGGAACGAGACTTCACCGAAGCCCGTTGTGTTCGTAGACAATCCAGTTTATAACAATGCACCTCCTCCTTTAAGTCCGCATGTCAACGTACCCAACTCAGTGCAGAACTATGAAAAGTAAGTTATTTATTTAGTACGCGTGTTGCCAGTAGATTGAATTTGCTAATTAACCTAATGAACAGTTGGTTAGTTTAACACCGGCATTGAAAAGATGGCATTGAAGATTATACATTAAATTGGATTCTTTTTTACAATTGTTTTATTATTATTTATTTATTTTATTCTTCACTGTACATTGGTTACAATATTTTAAATCAAAACAGTGTCATAAAAATATCAGTTATACAGTTCAATGTAGAGAGGGCGAGTTTATCTCTAAAATGCAATGTCTTCGAACTAACCTTTATATTTTTTTATATAAAAGTTTATATTTTTTATCTATTTTTATCTATTATCTATCTATCTAATATTATTTTTGTTAGTTGTTATTTTTTTATTATTTTATGTGTTTATATATACTTTTGTTTTTTTTTTTCATTTCTTTTAATGGAAACATTTTGTGAAGGCACTATTGTTTCAGCCATCACGGCATCAATTCCTCCAACACTGCTCCAGCGTTCAGCTATCCGAGTCTCGGCAGCCAACCCGGAGTCAGCCCTTGGCCCCACGGATATCTAACAACGCCAAAACCGTCACCCACCATCGCACCTTCGTGTAAGTATATAACACACCAATATCATCATATTTTATTCCATGTTTTTAATGCACCATTTACTCATTATATGACCTTATAGGTGTCATATAGCAATCTATCGTCTTACGTTAGTTTGCTTTAATTATTTGTATTGTGGTAAAAGTGGAGAATTTTTCGGTCCATAGTCTATGTAATATTTTAATGTTGTTATTTGCTGTAGTTGCTCTTCAATTAAAAAAAAATGTTTCGCATTTAGATGTTTATTCCACGGTGTCCAACAGTAGAGAGAGAGCTGATGTGCCCTTCAATTCTTTTTAATACATTTTTAACAATATGAAGTTAGCTATAAATATCATGCTATACAAAACTAGCGCCTTTGGTGGCAGAAAAATGAACTTAAAGAGCATTGTAGCAAATTTAAATTTATGTTCCCTCCAAATCTCACCATGCTGTATTGACTGTTTGTTTCATTAAAAATAAATTATTAACGCTGCGGACAATACTTTACAACAGCTAGTCTTCTAGTAGTGTTGCAGTATGAAATTTAATTGTAATAATGCGTTTGTTTACAGCGACGACTGTCGTCCCTCACACTCCACCCCCACTGCCCCCCAGAAAGCCCAAGGAGCCCAGCAAGGAAGCCCCGCACTCTTCCAAAGAACATCTGCCGCAACCATCACCCACAACACCCACACAGGTAAAATTGCAATAACATTATTTGTACCTATATTTATTTATTTCAATTTATTTATTTATGAAATTATTCTTAAAACATAATTTTTTAAGACATTTAACATATTCAGTTCAGCGATGAGGTATTCCACCCACTCCGAATGTGTGAGAAACTTTGAAACCCCAGCAAAGAATAGGTCTTGTACTCTTTTCTGGTAGTTTTAGGGTGTCTTGTAAAAGGCAGTGATATTCCTGAAACACTTTTTAGGGAAAAATTAAGTAAACTCAATATTTTATTATGTTTGTCTATGATTGCAGCGTGCTATGAGTGCGGGGACAACGACCACAATGGCCGCAGATCCACCCCATGTTCCCCCCAAGGGCGGCGCTGGAGTGTCTCCCCCTCCCCTCCCCCCTCGTCCCACACATACTCTCCCGCTGCTGAGGCCCCTGGACTCCACTCTGTTGCAGAGGAGAAGTCAACACAATAGTCTCAATAACAGGTAAATATATACGCAAGACATAATGTAGACTTGATTTTTATTTGGCCAAAGTATACTTTAATGTTTTCAAGTAGCATATAATAATGTATCATAACATGCATAGACAATTCACACAGTTCGAGCTAGTCCCAAACTAAGCTACAAAGCCTAATATCCCCTTCAAGTAACTAACGATACTGCATGGAGAAGAAGGCACATTCCCATTTCTTCCCTTCCCCTTTTGCACCAAAATTTTTGGTGTGTGGCCGCTAAATCTAGAGTGCTCCCTCGGGGTAGCATTTCTCGCTTTAATGCGACATTAAATCCTGTTTGTGCATGTGTGTGTCCTTATGGAGATACATATCTCCAGGTACGGCACGAGGTATGTGGCGGGCGCTGCCCTTATAAAAAAACTAAGCTACAAATCGTGTATTATGCATACTAATCCAACGATATACACATAATTATACAATGTACTAAGACACATTTACATGTAACATCTAGACCCAAAATAATTTGAATAAGTCATTTCATCATCCATAAGTTTTCCGACACCCCGAATATCCTTCTTTCACAGTACCCTGTTTGTGGTATTATTACTACACAATTATGTTTAATAATCTTGTTCTTGTAAATGTAACTGACGCACAGTGAAAAATAAACTGAATTAATGTGCGAATATGATCCTTGTCTATCTACAAAAATTGATTCTGATAGATAACAAAGTGTATACATTGACCATTTCACGAAGACGAACAAGTATGCATTATTTCCAGTAATAAAACTAGTTAATAAAATAATGATTTATTATAAGTCTACCAGTACAGTAAATAATTAATTTTCTGGTTTTGCGCAGTGATGGAACCACGGGAGCCACTCCGAAGTTACCGCCGAAACCGCCGCAATAGCCCCGAGTTCGGCGCCCCGCGCCACACCCCCTACTCCATCCACGTCGCAGCATGCCGCGCCCGTACGCTCATCACCATTACATCAACGTCGTCATCGTCAAAATGTGAATCAGCAACACATCTGCAGCAACAACAATGTAACAACAAGACACACCAGTAGTGCCAAGTCTATATTATCATTCCTGCTTGGTTTATGGATATATCTATTTTTAATATACAATTGATTAAGTTATGCAGAAAGTACCCCACACTTTAAGTACGCGCTGGGAGGAGCAAGACACAACTCTTGAAAACACACCCTTTCACGACAATCTTTCCAAGACTGTTTTATTTAAGTCGTTTTTATTTTATTGTTTGGGGTATGATATCCATGGCTTAGAGCACAGATGTTGTAAGTACAATTTTTGGTAAATTGAGATACAACGATAAGTACACAAAAAAAAATTATATTATCTCAAACATTGTTGTGCATGAATATGTTAAGTTGTAAATAATAAATCAGTGATTATGGTAATATATTAATTAAGTCTTCAAATTCATAAACAAAGCAATAGTTAAACTTTCAAAATGCTCTTTTGTAAAATCCCTCTGTGGCATTTAACAACATCTGTGCTCTAAGCCATCGATATGCTCCGTGACCTATAAGATATTTAACCCTTACAAAACACGGATGAAATGTAAATAAAAATGTCAAAAAACGAAGATACAGTTGAATAGTTTACAAAGAATTGGAAATATCGTGAAAGGTGGTCATTCAATTGGCGTAATATCGCTCCTAGTCTTGAGTCTGTTTTGCCCCCCATGTTTCCAAGTTGAAGAATGCTAATATTAACGTAACGGCCTTAACTTGGTGCATTTTTTTTGTATCTTGTGAACGGTTTCTTTCTGCGTAACTAATTCAATTTAAATTGTATTATTTCGTACCACTCTCGCACTGTAATACAGCAATAACTATGTTTACTTTGTGTAAGAATATTGTCCGAGGATAGTGCGTACGCTTGCTGGCAAGCTGCGTCATCGGATATCTATTTACTTAATTAAGTGTGCGTGAATTATTATTTTATAGTTCTTTTATAATAATTGTGGTATTTTTGAGTGGTCATTATTTGAGTAACGGTATTTTTTGTATGTCGATAATTTGTGTATTGAATGCGTTGCATATATAATTATTATTATGTTGTCATAATACAAAGCTGGACGCAAAGTTAATACGAATATGTTACGCATGTTACAGTTTATTATTCCAAGAAATGAAACAAGTAAATATAAATTCATGTTTGTGTAAAATTGCTGATGATCGAAGTACTATATCCTACTCCTACCAACCACCCCGCCTCCATATCTACCATTACCCCTCCCACTACCTATACCCTTCTCACCACATGAACAATAGCTCTCACAATTTTTTAGATTTCAGTTTCCCTGAAGATGCCTACAAGTATAGGCGAAAACGTTCGGTATCTAACCTAACAAAGAAGTGGAGATTAAACAGTGCTCAATAATATATTTTTATATTTTATTTAATAAAATTAAAAATGGATTTCCACAGTGTAAACACAAAAACTCTTGAATTATTAGTAAATAAATATATTCCCTGCCTTAAGAATTCAGGAACTTTAAAATGATCCTCTGCCCCTTTTTCGTAGCTTCAGTATCGATGAATTACGGTATAGTCTTTGAAAAATCGCTGGGCGTCAGAAAATGTGATGGACTTAATCTTAACGATTTGTATGGCCAGCTTTGTTATTATGAATGTGTTTGTGTGTGTGTGAGACCAGCTAACCGCACATATAAAATAATCGTTTATTATTATACGTATGTGGACGATGATGGAAGTGTTTTGTTGTTGTTGATTTTGATGTTTATCGTTTAAAATAAATAATGTGTATTTTTATGTGTGTTGAATGAAATGTGATTAACCTACCATGTACGCTGTTGTAATTTGACACTGCAAATGCTCATGGTCTGCATATGGTATAATGGTATGTATATCTCCATTGCATGATGGTATGTAGTGTTTATATGGATAGAGGTACTGAAGACACCCCTTTTTTGCTGAGTTCTTCGGACAATAGACAACACGCAATATGACACCCTTGTGATCATGTCATAAGTAAACGACACTTTACAAATTGTCCATATATATTGTATAATTGTCTGTACTGTATATGTCCATTGTATAATGGTCTGTATATTACCATTGTATCATGGGGTCTATTATGGCCTTTGTATAATGTTCTCTACTGTATGTCCCCATTATATAGTGGTCTGTATATTTCCATTCTATAATGGTCTGTACATTACCATTGTATCATGGTGTCTATATGGCCTTCGTGTGATGTTCCCTACTGTATGTGCCCATTATATAGTGGTCTGTGTATGTCCATTATATAATGGTCTGTATATTACCATTGTATCATGGTGTCTATATCCTTTGTGTAATGTTCCCTACTGTATGTGACCATTATATAGTGGCCTGTTTATATCCATTGTATAATGGTCAGTATATTACCATTGTATTATGGTGTCTATATGACCTTTGTGTAATGTTCTCTACTGTATGTGCCCATTATATAGTGGTCTCTATATGTCCATTGTATAATGGTCAATATATTACCATTGTATTATGGTGTCTATATGGCCTTTGTGTGTTGTGCTCTACTGTATGTGCCCATTATATAGTGGTCTGTATATGGCCATTGTATAATGGTAGCATATATCGTAGATACGTCGTTGATTGATGCATTTTCATTAAGTGCTAGTTGATGTCAGTTGCATGATGGACTGTGTACGTCATTATTGTATGTCGTGACAATGCAAACGTTTACTTTAATAATAGTGTAATGAATTTAAGCAATTGATAACAAGATAATCTAGTCATGTATAAAAATATATATGTATATACATATTTAGTGAAGTGATAACACAAATGTTGACGTAAGGCATTTTGACGTGTTTAGTCTGTTTTCAATCAAAAGTCTCTTTAATATTTTAATAACAGAATGAAAATTTTCACACCGCCATAGAATGTTTTTAAAATCATCCTTTGCCATAGAATGTTTTTGAAATCAGCCTTTGGATAGTACACTGAAAATATTCAAAAATCTGACAGTTGTCGAGATGACTTTGTCTATGGTTTAGCATAAACTGAGATATATAATTATTATTTCTTGTGTGAATTTATTAATATAAGTACTGCAAAGTTGCAAGTTTGTGTTACAACAATCATAGATAAATATTAGGCCAAATTACATTTAATATAACTGAGGTATTAAACATAACCTCTAGTGTTAAAATTGAGACTTTCTTCTTTCAGTAATACTTATCAGTTTTACAATGGCAGATCACATTGTTATAAGTATGATTCCTCCAAATCAACATTCGAAACTTAGAATTATTTGAAGTGGTTGTCGCCATTTTGTTTGTGGCTGACGCCATCTTGTTGCTGTTGTCAAAATGACATTAAGCAATAAATGGAACCATTCTTTCTTGCTAATTTTAAGTCTATTAACATATTTACTGTGCTCAGGACATAGGCCACAAACCATAATTTTGGCAAAACTTATTTTATGTTTGAAAATGAATCATTTAGATCTTGTACACATTCTGCTCAAAGGATTCAATCCGCAAATGTCTAGTTTTTATAGAAAAATCAGAATATTTTTTACTAGCTAGGACTTAATTGCAAATATCGACCAGGACAAAGGATTCAAACAACATGAATTTCATTAACAACACCAAAAAAAATCATATGCAAACTTTTGTGGCGAGGTAAAAGGCATCAAGCCGCATGACTCAAAGATGTGACGTCTATCATAATAACATCTCTTTATAATATGTTGAGTACAAATGACTTAAACAACATTTTTTTTATTTTTGTTCATAACTTTATAATGTGTGAATATTTCTTCTTGAATTCTTATGACATAAAAAAACTACATTACAATAAGATGAGTAAAATAATAATGACAATAATATAATATTTTTTTCTATCAATCTCTCTCTCTATACCCTCACGCCATGTCCCAGGAGGGGTAGGCAGAGAGAACGGTACGCCATATACACGCCGATTTCTCTTACTCAACACGCGTCCGTCCTTAAGAATTTGGTTCACGTGATCAAGCCACGTGGTTCTTGGACGTCCGCGCTTCCTCACACCCCTTCTTTCAGATAAATACATCCTCTTCGTCATCCTTTCATCTTGCATTCGCTCAACATGTCCAAACCATCTCAGCTTGTTTACACGCATTCTGTCCACAACACTCCTCTCACATCCGCTCATTCTCCTGATATCCTCATTCTTCACTCTATCTCGCAACGTTTAACCAACCATTCTTCTCAGTGAACGCATCTCCACGGCATTTATTCCACTCTCATCCTTCTTCAACCATGTCCAAGTTTCACTTGCATACATAAGTGTCGGTACCAGAATGGTATTGTGCACCACACTGGTACTGAATATTTTTTTACCCTACAATATTTGCTTCTCCTACAAAATTGTACTGATGTGGTTTGAAGCCTTCGTCCTTAGCACAGCCAATTAGGTATTGTTATTCATTTTGTTATTAAATATATTGTATGGAAAGTATCACACCTGATAATCAAGGTGCACATGCTCTTATACTGTCTCGTTGCTTTTAATACTGTTGAATAATAAATGTATATTGTTTTTGGTAAATTGAGATGTGAACCAACTATCAGTAAATAAATACATATATAAAATTAGAATCATTAAGAGCTAATTTTTGCTCTTCTAAATACTCTATTCTGGAAGCAGTTTTTTTACAAGATCAATTTTAGGGGAACGTCTAAATTTCTTAGTTTGGCAGAACTGTTAAAAGATCAGTGTGAATATAGCTACAAGATGTATAAATTCATTAAAATTAACCAAATATTACATTAAATATGTCAAGTTTTTATGGATTATCTTGTTTATTTTGATATTTTATTTTTTTCACTTATGGCATAGCATCCTACAAGGATTATTTGTGCCAAAAACAGTCTCTAAATAAAAAAGCTCTCGTCGAAATAACATAACATGCATAGACAATTCACACAGATCGAGCTAGTCCCAAACTAAGATTGAATAAGAAATGTTATTAAATCGTCAGGGAGAAGATAATTATTAGAGAATATTAAAATTTGCCTTTATTGATTCGAGAAGAAACAATTTATTTTGATATGCTGTCATTGATATTTCAACAAAAGAGCACTGAGATTATATGAGATTATGTGCCTAATCACATTGTTCGTGGGCCCTTTTTACTAAAAATAGATTGACAGTATTAAAATGTTTTGTGACGATATTTGGGTGTTGTGTATCTTGAGATAAGCGAAAGATTTTGTATTGTTGATTTGTATAATGAAAAATTATATTACATATTACAAAGTGTACGGGTAGTTTCGTAATATATTATAGTAACAAAATAAAATAAATAACAGAAAATGTTTTATAGATAAATATTATATTCTCAATTGCAAAAATATTGTTATATAATTACTACTAGTATTCCTGCAGCAGTATAAAATATTATATTAATGTGAAACTAGTAGATAATGATAATATTATCAACTATTATTTTATGTAGACAAATTTGTATATGTGTAAAAATAGTTTTGCTAAGCCGATTCTGTAGAGTATACGTACGGACTGGACTTGTGATATCTCGTGTCTGTTGGAAATTTTCAAGAGTAGCACTGCTAAATGTCCAAATCTTCTTACAACCGTTAATACTAACAGCATTATTATGTTATGAGTTTTTGACACAATTGGATGTCGGGGCCTGGATTTTACTTTACTTGAGCTAAGTTCACATGTAACGCGCGATCAAATAAGATGAGAGTTCAGATGACATGCGCGTTGCGAGGGTACTCATCACTACTTCATCAATTAGTAGGTCGATGTCAATATCTTCAAATTCAGTAATTTTATTGCCAAAACAGTTTATAATTACGAAAATTAACAGAATTGCAAAAATAGTACGTGGAATCGCTATGAAAGCGCGCGCTCATATGAACAGCAAACGGACTTTACGTTAGTATCAAAACGCGCGATGACGCTCATCTGGAAACTTTTTCTCATCTGAACGTTTGTTAGGTAATTATAAGGATTTCTAGACACGCGATTTGATAACTCGCGTCAAAATTTTGCCATGTGAACATAGCCTTAATCATTCCAATTGATTACACTCACTCCTAAAGGAAATAGAAAAGTGACATAATTCAAAATGAACAAATTTTACAGTACGTGCATTTAAAGTTCTTTATTTTATTGACTAATATATTTTTCTATAATTTAATTGTCTATATGTTAATATGAAATTATACCTAAAATATTTGAATTAATAAAATAAAAAACTTTAAATGCACGTACTGTAAAATTTGTTCATTTTGAATTAGTCACTTTTCTACTTAACTGACGATATGTATGTGTATCATATACAACATACCTACCTAGTTGATACCTATTCAAATAGGTTGAATATCTGTGAGTGTAATCAATTGATATGGTTAATCTAGAGTGGTTCAAAATATGATTAACTAATAGCACTGTTAAATGTCGAAAATTTCTCTTTCATCAAAAACATTAAAACTGCAAAATGTCAAGAGTAGCATTGCTAGATGTCAAAAACGACAACACTGTTAAACAGCAGCATTAGTTATTAGCTGTTTCATTGGACGGATATGGCGAGCGGACTGTTATAATTGTATTATTACATTTTATATATATTTATAAAGGACCACTTCATTTTGAGTATTGGAGACTATGGTTACTCTGTACTGTTAGTAGATTAGGAGTGTCAATAAAAAACATCTTATATATTTAAAGATTTGTACATAATTACCAAGGAATGTAACATAAAAAACATATTTATAATCACGCAAAATTACATAAAAAAAATGTATATATAATTTTTTCAATTTCAAAAACAATAATTAATTATTATTTTTATTCTTGAGTAAAATTTGTACATATTGTTATCAAGAAATGTCTTGATGACAAATTTAGTTTAGGTTTGATATTTTATGCATATTTTAGAAAAATGGGATGAAAAGGGGTTTGTTTGTAGTTGTTATCAAAAAGTCACATTCGTAAAATAGAAAATGGTTGCTTTATGACAAATTTAGGTTGTGGATTTGAAAAGGAATAAGGCAAAGGGTTCAGTTTTTTTTTTGTAATCTTATTTGATTGACAGATTATATTGATTTTAATTATGCAATATTTTTGTTGTCACTTTGTACGCTGCGATACATTTTAATATTATTAATTAGTTTGTAAGACGACAGAAAAAAGGACTTTACGGTGATATATTAATCTATAAATATTCCCAAGACGTGTTAAACATTGTGTTTAGTAAAGATAAGTAACAAATAAAATTGTATTTTTTGTTTGTGATCATGAATGTGACGTAATTTTTTTCGTAGCGGCAACTTTTTTCGACTGCTGTCAAATCAAAGATGTCGAAGGTATGTTGTCATGCATTTCAGTATGTTTTTGTAAATAATTTAGTGCATCGCTTGCGGTATTTTTTAATGTTCTTCGTTTTTACATTTAGTGAGCTCTTTTGTTATATGGACGCCATTTTGTTCACTTTCGTATTTGTTCAAGATGGTAGCAAAACGAATATGGCGCAATTGTGATCTTTTGATTTAGTTATTTCTTTAATGATTTTCGACTATGAGATTTCAAAATATTATTTAGATTTCAGTTAAATTTCCTCAATTTATTTCGCCAATTAGAATAATTCCAAAATCGTTCTTTTCTTTAATTCAAATTTGAATAATGTTCCATTGGTTGCCATCTTGTTTTAATTGTCAAATATTTGTTAACACTTGATAAATTTGTGTTTTATTCTCTTGTGCTTTATCTTAAAAATGTTTATAATTGAAATTTTGTTTTTCTTTTGTATATTCCATCACAGTTTTTCTCAGCTATATAGGTAAATTATTACTACGTTGGTTTACATGTTGAAAATGAATTAAATATATGATTAAATGTGAAATATATTTTAACTGTTTAGATTGTTAAAAAATAATTATAATAATAAATGACTATTGTATTGTAGTAGTTTTGGGGGTGTGAATAAAAGAGAAAAAAATATATAATGAGACTTCTTATGTAATTAATTAAAGGGGAAAAAACAGATGGATTATTAGTTTATGTATAATAATATATTGTATTTTGTTATATGTCATTAGAAAAATAAAAAGAATCAAAACCATTTATTACACATGTATTGATAAGATTAAATGTATTTCAATGTTTCTCTGTATATACTAGAAATGTACATAAAAACTATCTGTATTAGATGTTATTGTATTAATAATATAAATTAAATGAATAATAATAATCAAAAATAAAGGTATATTTCATAATTTGTATGTATTTGAAATGTTTGTATGAAGACAGGGTGTTACATTTGAAAATTTTAAATATACGGAATAAAGAATGTTTTTTATAGAAAAAAAATGGTGACCACAGATGAATGTTGCAAATCTGTTAGACTAAGGTGTTTTGTGGATCAAGGAGTATTTGTTTTTGTTTTTTTTAAATACTTATATAAATTTTTATATATCTAATTTTAAATCAGATTTGACATAGTTAAATTTAAAAAAATGTCACACGGTTTGAAAATAGAATATGTTTGTTTTTTATTTTCCTCATAATTTCAAATTTGCATTGACTGTTATTGCGGAATATGCAGGTTATTTTATGAGAATAGGTGCGTAAAAGAAAGATGTATGGATAAACAATTTGTTGAGAAGAGGTAGTTCATAAGTGTATTTATAAAAATGAATAAAATACAAGAGTTTTAAATTATGACAGTTGTCTAGTAAATGATGTTGTATAGTGTTGCCATAATAATTAATATATATTATGAAAATACAATATTCCAGGGTTCATAAATTTGTTGATTTCTAAAAACAGAAAAGATTAAAATAAAATTATGCATTTCAGTTTTTTTTTATTAATTAACATTGTATCAATAAAATTAATACTTTGGAGTATTTATTATGTACACAAATATGTTACTGACATGATAATACAAACCTTGTCATAAATATGGTAACCGACAAATATAACTCAAGCAAATGATTAAATCTCGTCAATAATGGAATAGTTTTTAAAGCTGGTTACAAATTAGCTTGTTGAACCTTGTAAACTTTGGACATATTTGACATAAATCTGTACCCCAGAGCGAGACTACACTATGTCACCAGATGCCATTTTTCAGTATGCCTGTTCAAAGTTTTTCCAACAAAATAACATTTCGCATGTTTGTAAATATAAATTTACTGTCAAAAAGATTGTGAATAATTGCTATTAACCATACCTCTCGCTTTTTTTAAATTTAAACATTACCTAAAGCGGTGCATTAAGTTTCTTATCACATCTACTGTGAGACAAATATGTGATATCCGGAAACCCAAACAAAATAATAGATAGTTACTTAAAACATAAAATTGAAACAATTTTTTATTTTTAGATATCACATGAAATGAGGTGTTTTGAGCAAAGCAAGGACTACAACATTATGTTCATTAGTCACTTTGGCCAAAATTCGACGTAGTGTAGTTTGGCTCTCACATGCTGATACGCATTTTGAAAGTTGCAAAGATTTTTTTGCACAGATAAAAGACTTGTAGATGTCAAAAATTTGAATTTGTAGAGTTGTTCGTGAAATTTGTAGACAGTCTTAAATTTTATGAACCCTGCAATATTATATTTGGTTGTTTTTCATTTATATTTTAAAAGTATTTAACTGTTTTACTTTCATAACTATTCTATTATTTATTTCTTTTCAACTGTTTTTACCAACTTTTTCTTTTACAATTATCTATTTAAACGCACCCATTTGAATGTACATAATTTTCTGAAATAAATTTTCACATACGTGCTACATAAAATGTCATTAAAAAGTGTTTTAATGCAATGTAATCTAATGATGATAAAGTTAAACACTTTTGTTTGTTTCTACAAAACAAATTCTTTATCTTGTTTAAAAAAAATGTACATTATACATAACTCTCGTTTGTTAAACAGTTGAATGTTGACATTATATTGTTTTGTTTTTACAAACGTCATCTTCTATTAGTGACGTGTCTTCCTCGTTTATAGAATAAAATGTTTTACATTTTGAAAATAGAAATGTTTAAAAAAAGTCTTGTTGCATCACAGATGATAAAATTTTAAACAGATATTTATATTAAATAATGTATAAAATATGACAATACAAATGTTATCACAATGAACAACATTTACTTAAGTTGATTGTTGACTTGAAACATTTTTCATTGCATTGTTGTTTTTTCCTATTTTATCTATGTGTAATTAACCTCAAAAAAAATGGTGCCATAACAAAAAAAAAAATTATCATTCTCTAGAAAATTGTTTGCTTTATGTTTTTATCAGATCAAATCAAATCAGCAAAACACATTATTTGTCTTAAGCACAAATGCTTCGATAAGAAAAAATTACTTATGTAAATTTGTCTTTTAAAATTTCAATATAAAAAAATTACTCATCACAAGACAAAGATTTCAAAAGTTTGCTCGTATTTTTATATTGAAAAGAAATCACTTATTGAATTTTTATTTCTCTAACGCAATCCATGTGACGATACCTCTAACTTTTATTGATTTGATTTTCTACTTATTCTATCAGTATTCTGTTAAAAACTA
Organism: Athripsodes cinereus; assembly: GCA_947579605.1. NCBI lineage: Eukaryota > Metazoa > Arthropoda > Insecta > Trichoptera > Leptoceridae > Athripsodes > Athripsodes cinereus. Next base: position 1,817,584 of record OX388307.1, read on the forward strand.
ATTATAAAATGGATGTATTGTAAACAAAAGATGTGTGTATAACTGTTTTCTTTTGTTTAAAAAGTTTTAAGTGAGCCAATTTGAATGAATGCACGCCTTTTCTTAAAAATCAATTTTGTGTGAATAAAAAACATTTTTTTTTACATTTCAATATTGAAGTAAAAAATAAAAGATTCATAAAGACACTTTATTAAGATTTTTCAAAGTTTCTAAATTCAAATAAATTGAATTCTACAAAATATCCTCCATTTTGTTCCATGTGTTATGCTCTGTTCACGTGTTGGTTTCAAATTCTTTTTTATTAAATGTTCTACTTACGAATATTGGTGACAGAATTTTTATTTAAAACATTCTGATGTATAAAGTTTCATCCACATGTGGAATTTATAAATGTAAATGCAATCCACTACTTGTTAGAATTTATTGATGTGATGTTGTACGTAGTTGAGTCGATTTGGAATGGAGAAAAATGTATATTGTTTATTATTAAATTAGATGAAAAAGATATATATCATCAAAGATACTATATGATGCTGTATAAGTCCTATATTCCCAGGAGTTACAAAAGGGATGTGGAATGAATTTGTAATAAATTTAAAAATTGTTGTCTATGGTTTATTTTTTGACATGTTCTATATTCGATTATTGAATTATGTATTTAATTTTTTTCATTTAAACTGTTTTTAATGTACGTATAGGATCCTGTATCCTGAAAAATATTGGATTTATATTCTATCGTAATTTTTCCCTTATATATTATCACTGTATCGTTGATGATATATATTCTTAGGCGCTATGCAAACTATAAGATATGCATCGAAAAAATAACACACTTCTTGTGGTCATAGTAAAATAGTCATTTAGACATTATGCATTAATTTAATGATGTGTTACAACTGTTAACATAATGGTCATTAAGTGGAATGGTCACCGTTATTTACATTTGTTTCAAAATCAGGGCAATGGTCAATAGCTGTGTTCACACTTACCGAACAAATTTTCTGTCTTTTTTTCACTCTGTCGATATAGGAAAGAAATGAGAAGAAAAATAGTAATTTGTGCTTATTTTCTTTCTCATTTATCTTCTATATTTACCATGGAAAGAAAAGGGAGACTTTATTCGCACAGTTACTTCAGTATAGCAGGAGAGGCATTTTTTTTATAATCATAAAGTCATTTCTGGTGGTGCATATCTTGTCGTGTGTAGATCGTCTGACTATTATCCAAATTGTGATGTTTATTAAGAATATTCTATATAGAAATATATATATATATTGTACCCATAACATACATACAAACTGTATATTATCATCATAAAAAAGTAAATATATACAAAAGTTGCAATATATACATATACATTTATGTAGTACACTTATTTGAATAATCATTGTTTTTGCTATATTAACAAGATTTTTGAAAGAAGACAAATTTTAATGTATAGCAATAATCTCGCCTCTGCATATTATTATCTGTCTTAATTGTTTTGTTATTAATTTTATTGTATTTTTGGTGATGTGCAAAAGGAATAAATAAATAAATATCCATTGGAGAAATTCTGAAGAAGAATGGGCCGCGCATCCATATTTTCATATTCTATTTTTAAAAATTACGCAATGATTTTTATGGCGCAAGAACATTTTGTAATTTGATAATTATTTCAGATTACAAATTGAGTTGTTTTTTTTTGTATTAATTGTCTATGTCTAATGATGAGTATTTTTATAACTGAGGTGATTATTTGGATAAGTGTAATGTATACACAGGCATATTAACTATGTATTTATGATAATAAAGATGACAAAAAATTGATATAAACTTCTTATAGATGTTTATGTATATAATATAAATCACTATATTTTAAAAATTAATGGAATAAATATTATTGAAAATATTATACATATATTACTTGACTATTATTCTTTTCCAAACATATTTTTTCCCCTTCTCTTTTTAAAATCTTTTTTTTAACATACCTAAATCCTTATGCTGTTCTACAAAGCAAGGAATGTTTATTTATTTTTAATACCACTGAGGATGACCTGTGTGTTTATTATGTGCATTTCGACCACTTGCTATCCAACTTGGGAAATTTGCAGATATTATATTATATAAACTGAAAAAAAATTGTAAACATTCCTAATTGAACCCAAATGTCAAAAAATAATTAATCTAATGGTAATAGTAAAAGAAAAGTGGCTGGTGCGAGAGTGAACGGTGCACTTCGATCTATTGTTAGCAATAGCAATGTCTCAAACATGGCTAAAATGCTGGTGCACAACGCCATCCTCGTACCGACACTGATGTATGCAAGCGAGACTTGGACATGGCTGAAGAAGGACGAGAGTGGAATAAATGCAGTGGAGATGCGATCACTGAGAAGAATGGTAGGTAAAACATTGTGTGATAGAGTAAGAAATGAGGATATTAGAAGAATGAGTGGAAGCAAGAGGAGTGTTGTTGATAGAATGCGTGTAAATAAATTGAGATGGTTTGGTCATGTGGAGCGAATGGATGGTGTAAGATTGACGAAGAGGGTGTATTTATCTGAAAGAGAGGGTGTGAGGAAGCGCGGGCGTCCGAGAACCACGTGGATCAAATGCTCAAGGACGGTCACGTGTTAAGTAAGAGGAATCGGCGTGCATGTATGAGAAACTGGATGAATGTAGAGGAAGCGAAAGAAGTATGTAAGGATAGAGCGACATGGCGTTCCGTTCTCTCTGCCTACCCCACCTGGGACACGGCGTGAGGGTATAGTATAATAGTAAATGCTGGCATAGATATGTCAGTCTATTCGCATTAAATGTCAAATTTAAAAAGTTAAGACACCAAGTGCAAATAATGAATGAAGACATTTTTTGAATCTGCGCTTTTTATTAAAAATCCATATTATTACTTAGAAGGGATTTACTGTCAAATATTGAAGGAGGATACTTATGAAGGCAGGGCAAATTTATTGCAAGAGTGTGATTTCTTCCAACTAATTTAAAAAAGAAACAGAGGAGGCACAAATTAATGAATACAGCAGCTACCATATTATTACGTGTCTCAGCTAAGGACAAATTTCCATCATAAAAAAATTATATACACATCATTTTTTTAAAAGGTGCAATGCTGTTGTATTGACTAAAGGTTATATTACCTAGTAATAGAAATGAACTTTTTACAAAAATGATTTCTGAAAAAAACTGAGATACGTAATAGGATACCATGAAAGGAAAGAGATTAGAACACAGACGCTAAATTTTATGTGATAAATTAATTATCCTTAACCGCTACGCCCATATCTTGGTGACAAAAAATGAAAAGCTACTGTCTCCCTGCGTTGTCCAAAAAAAGGATAATATTCGTACATATGCCACTGCTATTTAGGTGTGAACAGATCTTTAGAAAAAAAAAAGATTTTTTTTGTGCTGGCAACATCGCAAAATAAATATATCTCGTTCCTGGCAATATTTCTAAATAATAAAGATGGCGTAGCGGTGTATCGGAGGAGACGTCAAAACATGTTAATTGATTATACATAATGGATTTGTTTAGTTTATTCAGCTTTTTATTGTTGCTTCTTAATTGTTTCAACGCAGGTAAGTAAATAAATAACTACATTCTTAACAATTCCATATCAATTCTGTTATATCGGTAAAAAAAGACATTTCTTACAAGTTACAATTTCGCGTAAAATCTACAATGTTTATCAATATTTACAAATAACAACATAATTACATTGAAATGTTTATAGAATATATGTTTCTGTTGAGAAATGGACTATTTAATGTAGATTTGTGTATATTTTCCTTATTTGCACAACTTTATTAGTTCAAAATTAAAAAACTGTGTGGGATTGATTTTGTGCTATTTTCATGCAAATGTTTCGTCGATAATTAATTGGCTTAACGTTGAGAAGATTTATTATTATATAATTAATTATTTCTTTCAATTAAATTGTTATTATTGTCCTCGTCATTAGTTACTGTCTATATTTAGTATTATTACTGTTGTGTTTACTTACAACAAAAGTTATTGATTACAACAACTTTATGTAACTCAGACCTTGTAATGTATTTTGTATGAAGATTTTTAATTATTAGGATTATAAAACTTAATGAATTCCCGATATTATCGATGTAAAATAACAATATATTAAATTTAACAAAAAAAAACTACTTCTACTACTATACCATCACGGCATATACCACGAGTACGGTAGCCAGCGGACCAGCTGCATGTAATAAACATGCAAGCCATCCTCTCCTTGACAACAAAAAATTAAAACATTCAGGATGGGTGGCAAACCTCACCGCCAAATTCAAGATATAAAATGTCCATTTTTTCCAACACCTACCTTTTACAGGACACTTGAAAACTTATAGAAAAAAATGGGAGGCCAATATTTTTCCACGGAACTTACTTACTTCCGATGGCTGAACAGCCCTTGTAGGACCTTTGGCTCCGAAACAATACATCTCTTAGCCTTTCTATCCTGAGCAATGGACTGCCAGTTGTCTTTAGCATTGAGCTCCTCTAGATCTCGGTTGATGTTATCTAACAATCTTTGTCATGGTCTGCCTAATGGTCTTCTGCCCTCGGGTATACCCTGCAGAATACCTTTAGTCGCCCTTTCTTCTCCGGACCTAACGAACAACTAAACTTTTCCACGGAACAACTAAAAAAAAATGAAAATAATTGAAAACAAACTAACTATAGACTATTTTGATATAAAATAGTTGTGAAATACAAAAAGTAAATTTAACCTCATTACCTAAATACCGTTATGATATTTGAATAATTATTATTTTATTTTTGATGAATTTTCAGGCCGATCAGAATTTGCAACGGCTGTCGTGGCCGAAGTAGTAGAGGATAATAATAATAATAAAGGACACAGATTAAATGTAGATAGAGATATAGAGAGCGAAGAAGATGATGATGAAGAAGATGTAGACTATTCTCTGACAGTGAACACATTGGAGAAGGATGCCTTGGAAGGGACGGTGGTGAGAATACTCCGAGATAATCTGACATTGTCTTGCATGTATCATAACGCTGATAAGAAACCTGTGGATCATATGAAACTGTTGTGGGTTATACCAAATGAAGATGTTAATAGGTAAGTACACACTATTTCTAAGAGGAGTATATCGTCGGCTTAATTCTAATACACAGTAAGTCAGTTATATCTAACTTAACAGGCAGAACAAAAAACTTAATATCTTTTTTATTATTGTTTGGATTGAATTGGTTATTTGCGACACAGTTTGAGAACATCTTATAAAATTGACAAATTAAAAAAAAAAGATTTGTATTAGGTATTACGTATTCGTAAACGAAACATAAATCCATCATAAATTTGAAATCGAAAAAATTATTAATGGTGTATTAGAATTAAGCCGACGATATAATTATGTATTATTTTATAAATTTATCTCAAGTTAGGTTGGCAGAGAGACAGTGTTGCAAAAGGAGTGGATAGAATTATTTATTATATATAAGCAACAATGAGTGACATGACAGTTGTTACCTTTGTGTCACTCAAAGTTCATAATACACAAAACAGTTTCACAATGATACATATACATGTAAACAATCATCAAACAAAGCATTCCAACATTTAGTTCTTAAATTTTTTAAATTAATCAATTATCAAATATCTTTTAAATTTGTACAACATAAGAATGGTCGAGTTCTGTTATACATACATTGGTACTACTTGATCAAATTAGAAACTTAGCTACATTCAGACAATAACAAGAAATTAACTTATTATTCTGTCCCATTCGCACCAGCTATCCACCAGTAGTTGTGGAATGAGAGAACATTATTTTCCAGATATTCATAATGTATGTATCATAGTGAGGTACAAATGAATTTGATGTAATATTTAATATTCAAAAGAATGCTTGTAAACAAGTTACGATGGCTTGGACATGTAGAACGAATGGATGGGGAAAGGATGAAAAGGTATGTAAGGTAACGCGGGCGTCTGAGAATCACGTGACTTGATCGTGTGGGTCAAATTCTCAAGGACGGACATGTGTTGAGTAAGAGCAATTGTCATGCGTGCATGAGAAATTGCATGAATGTAAGAGAAGCGAAAGAAACTTGTAAGGATAGATCTAAATGACGTTATGTTCTCTCTGGCTGCTACGATGGAATCATAGCAATAAAATGTGTATAATTTAGCACAGTAACAATTTTAATTCCAGGACAACAAAGTGGATATCTAATGGAGTACTCTGGCTGACAGTGAGACAGTTGTCATCCAATGATGCTGGCCGTTACGCTTGTATAGACACAGAGAACACACTATACGTTGGACAGATTCAACTTATTGTTAGACCTGGCTATGGTGAGTAAATACTATCAGTTTTTAATCTAGAGTTCTCTTTGGATCTTTTTTTAAATCTGGAAAAATTAAGTAATATATTTATTTCAGCTTCCCCATTCCCATTTTGTTCCCCATCCACCATGTTCATGTGCTGGGGTCAGGAGACACCTCCGCGTGGCTTCAAGGGCACCCAGTGCATCCTCTTCTCTTATCTGTGCGACGGCAAACCTGATTGTCCGAATGGACGGGACGAAAAACCGGAAACTTGCTTCACGGATGATCCCTGTCGCAGTGAGTGCTTTGAAACATTGTTATATCATACGTTTGAGAGTATTAGCATTAATTTGTAGTATTTGGTCTGATTTTATATATATCTATAATTTCACAGCATCTTTTATCACAGGTGAGGCAACCTATGAACCAATGTAATGAACACACGGATTATTATCCTCTCAATGCCATAAACGTACAGAATACATCTCATCAATGCTTAATTTAATATAATTTTTTATTACTATTACCCCTATCCTTGGGTATAATTTTCGCTTCGCTACCATACAATTCCTTCTGCATGCTCTCCTATTCAATGTGCCCGACATGTGTCTGTCCTGCAGGATCTAGTTTATTTGATTCTTGGACGGGCACATCTCCGTGGACCATTATTGATTTATCTCAGCTTATTTATTCTTTAATTTAATTCAGCGATGCACAGACTGCAGCCTGCCAGCGAATTAAAAAAAAGTGAATATCAAAAAAAAATAATATAAAAAAATTGTTGGGTCAATACAATGACATGCATCCAAATAATACATCAAACAAAACGTTGTGATGATTACAATTTTTAAAAAAGATATATCTATAAGCTCAAAGCTTGTGTTGTGAAAGGGGAGTTTGCCGGCACCTGGGATCGAACCCCAGACCCCCTGTTCACAAGGCCGAGATTCTACCTCCAGGCTACCGACGAACTCGAAATAACAATTTTAGAGCATTGGTCATTTGTACAAATTAAAAAATAAAAACTTTAAGTGATAATTTTCTTGTAGCGGCCCGTCTTTGGCTCATACTCTTCCTTAGTGGCCCCTGTTCCTTATAAATCTATGCATTCCTGCTTTAATTAAAACAAAAAATACATTTATATCAAACACAAGTAATATACAGAGGGTGAGTTTATTGCAAATATGCAATCGATACTAATCCAAATTGAACCTATTTAAATTGTTTCTCCCCAGACAAGTTGATGTGCGCTGATGGTCGTTGTATTCCTAAAGACTGGTGCTGTAATGGAACATCCACTAGATATGGACGTAACGGATTCACCTGTATACCACATCCTTGCTGCTCTCAACATTTCAAATCCTTCGGCGGTGAGAATGCTTTATCATTTACAGTTCTGTTAATATCTATACTGGCTCTGAACTTTAAATAATTAAAAATTAATAATTCAAAAGTTTTAGTGCTTACACTGTGGAAATCCATTTTTAATTTTATTAAATAAAATATAAAAATTTATTATTAATCCCTGTTTAGTTTCCCTGAAGATGCCTACAAGTATAGGCGAAAACGTTCGGTATCTAAACTAACAAAGTGGAGATTAAACAGTGCTCAATAATATATATTTTTATATTTTATGTAATAAAATTAATTTAAAATTCTTTTTTTTTTGTTAAAAAAAAATTGTTTAAAAACAATCAAGAAATTTGCTCCACAACAAACCAACATTTCATGACTCTTAGATAACACCAATCAAGATATAGAATAGCTAAATGCTAAAGACAACTAGCAATCCATTGCTCAAGATAGAAAGGCTTGGAGATCTATTGTTTGAGAGGCCAAGGCCCTACAAGGGCTGTCCAGCCATTAGAAGTAATAATATATAGTGAAAAAATTGTTTCTGCAAAAAGCAGGTTTATTCCCAATTAGGAATATCTTTCAACCAATGTAATAGTTGAAAATAATTATAGACATAAATTAATATATACCTTCTTGAAATTTGTGACACTACAAATCACTTTACACTAGCCTGATGATGTGAGCAGAAGCTCTTGAAACCCGGCTCACGATTAATAAAGTCACTCTGAAAGTGCTAAATATAAGTGTTTTAGTTTTATTAGCAAACCTTTTTATTTATTTAAATGTAAACAGCATCAAAAAAGGTACATTAAATTAATATTTCTTCTATTTGCAGAGAAAACTGGTGGAGGTTGGAGAAAAAAACCTGGTAACCCTCCTTTGCTTCAGATGACTTTATACACTGCCTCATGTAAGTAACATACTATGTACATTGATTTCTTTCACAATTCCTACAATATTTGTATTTACATTGTGGAAGACTTGGGTTCACATTTTTGTTTTATTTATTTTTTTCAGTTTGTGTGTTGATCTTTTTGATTTCCATCACATTCCTTATCTCCATAATCTGCAGAGCTCGCCTGAAGAGATCCGCCGAGATTGGCAGAGCCAACGGTGCTAACGGACAACGTCCTGACGGCTCAGCTATATCTCCTTCACCTCGTTGCAATTATACTTTAGTTCCAGCTTCGTGCGAAACTCCCACGTCTTCGTATTCTGCTGTATTGCAAAGATATTTTGGTCCGCCAATTCCAAACATAACGCCTCCTTCGTACTCGCAAGCAACAGCCGATCAACCCCATGAAGATGCGGAACTTCCTTCGTATTTTGAAATTCAACACGAAGGTGAAAATGCCACGGAATCTAATAGTATTGAAGTAAGGAGACCAACTGATTTTGGATCTAGTATATTGGCTAATACTTTCTTTAGTGCAAGGTATAGGCCAGTACCTCAAGAGGTTGTTTCTTTCGGTGATATAAGTGATTCAGATAGTTCTTGTAGATCCCCTGGTAGTCATACATTTAATATATACTCATCTCCAACTGGAGGAAGACCTAGAATCGAATCACCGCTCAGCCGAATAGGAGAAACTCCAGAAGCTTATCTCGCTAGGAGAACTGCTGAACAAAGAAGAATTCGAACAGCAAACGCCTTAGACCGCATTTTAGATAGATTCGGCTTAAATGCTCCGTACGCTGTGGGAAGAGATACAAATACAAATAGGACTGCAGCTACCAATACAACTCCAGCTGTGACTGAGGATAGTGCGACTAACGTCAATGGACGCAGACAATTTTTATCATCAATTTTGGGACGCTTGCGAAACAGTTTTAACAGAAATACACCTGCCATAGAACAAGCGAGAGTGACTAACAACGAAATTGAAAACAATAATAGTGAGAGTGCAGGAAACAATAACAACAATAATAATTCTCAAACGCAAACGGAAAGACGAAGACCTGACACCCCTGATGTATTGGAGTTGAGTTTGGATGAAATTGACTTGTGCAGAAACGCTACTGGAGATACATTTACCTTAAATGGAAGGACAATACATCTACTAGGTGCTAGCTTCGAAGACAGACCAAACATGTACGGCTTAAGTCTTCAAGGTTTCTATGTTGTCGACGAGATAGTAGAGAATCTGGATAGATTCGTCGGCAGACCTGTTTCACCTCCGCCGTACTCGGAAGTGGCTAACGTAGCACCGCCTAAAATTATGGGACCACCACCGCCTTACAAAAGTAGAGAGAACTTAAATAGCTTAAATAATGACTCACAACCAGGCCCTAGTAATAGAAATTTTGCCGGGACTAGTGACAACAATGCAAGAAGCGACGAACTTCAGTTGTCAGTAATAGTGGAAGCAATACCTAGCACGTCGGGTGCTGGAGATAATAATGTGATAATAGCTAACGATAATACTAATTTTAATCAAATTTCTAATTCAAACACACAAATATTGATGGATATCGTAAATTGCCGCGATGATTCCATGTCTTCGCTTAATCTCGAATCAATTGAAAGTAGAGAAAAAGATTCACAAAATGGTAACATCGCAAATGATGAATCATTAAATTCTTTATTGTTACTTGATAATGGTAATACATCGATTGCAGCAAATTATTCATTAAAATATACAAACCGCGGTGATGTAGATAATAACAATTGCGATATAACTAGTCCTAGCTGTAGTAGTAATGTTCCGCAGAATATAATTGGTGTGGAGAGAAATGTGAGAGACGGAACGACGGTCATCGTCGGACGCAGTGATACTTTAAATGATATTTCAAACAATAATTGTAATTCTTTAGGTAACGAGATTAATAATACTAGACAATTGTCTTTGAATGCGTTGTCTATGTCAGAACAGAACGGAAATCCGTCCAACACGAGTAACATAACGTCAACGAATAACTGTTCGAGGGATTTGATCAATAATAAATCTCAATCCGTTCAACGCAGCGTCTTCCCACCAATTAGTTTAGAGTTTATAGACTCGGATTGCGTCACAGAATAACGTGACGTTAACAGCCTAATTTACCTATTATTTGTAAGATACTGTTGTAAATATTGTGAGATAAAGCGCTCGACAATAATCACATTTTATTTATTTATTCATTAATTAAACGTTGTGGAAAACTTTTTTTTAATTGCATTATTAAGATGATTGAATGTTCTGTAATGAAAATCACTATTTTTAACAATAATAATAATAATCACCTAGAATGTAACACTACAAAAATAAACACTGCAAAGGAGCTTTTGTGTTAACATTGCAAAGGAGCTTTTGTGTTAACACTGCAAAGTAGCTTTTACAGAGTCAAAATAACATTCATAAAAGAATCATTAATCTTATCTTGAACACCTCTGTGTATTAAGAATATTACTCGGCAGACAGGCGTCTGCTGATGAGGTCATCACCACAACTGCTTTGTAAACTGCTTTAGTAGGAAAAAGGAATGGTTTACAAATCGACTTAGGCTGGTTTATGTGCACTTTACCCTTTACCATGGTATGTACACCAATCCCACTGCTTCCTGTTTCAAACCATTATGTTTGACATCTGTTGAACACATATGTCAACTGTCACTACTTTAACACACAAACCCTCCAACAGTTAAACAACTTGTTTTCCCTACGTTAACATGCAAACCCTCAAACAGTTAAATAACTTGTTTTCCCTACGTAAACATGCAAACCCACAAACAGTTAAATAACTTGTTTTTTATTTTGTAAACAGGCAAACCCTCTAACAGTTAAATGGCATGTTTATCACTAGGTAAACACGCAAACTCTCAAACAGTTAAACAACTTGTTTTCCCTACGTAAACATGCAAACCCACAAACAGTTAAATAACTTGTTTTTTATTTTGTAAACAGGCAAACCCTCTAACAGTTAAATGGCATGTTTATCACTAGGTAAACACGCAAACTCTCAAACAGTTAAACAACTTGTTTTCCCTACGTAAACATGCAAACCCACAAACAGTTAAATAACTTGTTTTTTACTATGTAAACAGGCAAACCCTCAAACAGTTAAATGGCATGTTTATCACTAGGTAAACACGCAAACTCTCAAACAGTTAAACAATTTGTTTTCCCTACGTAAACATGCAAACCCACAAACCATTAAATGAAAATAAGTTTTATGTTTATAAAAAATATGAAATTTAATTGTAATTGAAGATTTAATAAAATGTGTTGATTGCGAAGTGCTTTATCTAAACTAAACTATTTAGCGTTAAGTTTTTGAGCTTCTGTAAGATATTGTTAAATAAATATTATATTGAGGACTGCTCTAGAATGAGTTTCTACAAATACCTAGTATATAATGTAACATAACAAGTGATTCATCATGTTTACGATAATGTTATGACTAACCCTTAGCACTCATATGTTCTACTGATGGCCGACATTGAACTACTAGCACCACGGCTCATGTGTCGACTGTCATCCGATAACCCATGCATGATATTTATCAAAGTGAACTTTTAAAAAAAAAATTTTTGTCTTACAGTATAGATATTTATCCAACTTATTTTTTGATCGAATAAATTTTGTCTGAAAATAAGGATTTTATGTTATTTGTATTGCATAAATTAAAAAAAAGTTGTATTCAAATAATATATGAAAATCAGTAGACAAACAACATATATGGAGAAAAAAATTAGTGCTTAGGGTTAATTGAGCGAATTATGTATGATAGTTTTAACAGATTGTATGGTTACTTTTTAACAGATCTGTTAGATTTTAAAATGCTTATATCATTTATGGGTCTGCACTGCAGTGACGAATATTACCTTGTCATTAGCCATCATCAGATTATCATTGTGGGTGTTAAAGTAAAAGAAATTGACAGATTATTTCCTATTGACGAAAACAATTGTAAAATAAAACTTATTCTTTTGTTCATAAACATGAATCAAATTAGACAAATGATAAATCGTTGATGAAATGAAACACCCAACACTTTTTTTATCTGATCGGTGGTTGATAGACAGTGTTCAGGTAAAAAAACTGATTTTTTTTAAAGATGAGTTTTTTATAACAATGAATTTGTTTCTTAATTACCTTAATATTACAATAGATTAATATATAAATAATCGTCTTCGAAATTGCTTTTTTATCTAAATGTTAAATTCATTGCATTGTAAAATTTTTTGCTGTGCACTAGCTGTTTTGACTAAACAAGCGATCAAACACTGATCAGAGCAAAAAATTCCAAACTTTTTTTTATTTGTTCTGTGGCATATCGCTTGCTTATTTTGATTGACCTTTATTAATTAAAACGTGGTGTTTTTTGTCCGCTAAATGCTGGTGTCTAATTTAATGTTTATCAAAGTTTTATTGTACTTAACAAAATATGTTAACCTTACAATCTGTAATATGGGAAGGTTGATAAGGATGCTCATTACATTGATATAATCTCGTTATACTAATTGATCTTATTCTAACTAATTATTTAAGATTAAGATGTAAAGGGCGTTCACATTTATCACTTTGAGTGATATACCCAGATGAGTTATTAGAAATGAAAAGTGTGAACGGACGTTTCGTGCTCAGTGAACGAACATCCGTGATGACGGATGAAAGCGATTACCACTCGACATATTTTTATTGAAAACTACTTTTACTGAAAAGACCATAGACAAGTTTTTTTTTTATTATTTATCCCTATTCTCTATGAACTGGAGTCATGAACAATATGGACGCGTTATTGTGTACTAAAGAGAATTTCATTAATTAATTTTTTAATAATGTAAATACCTCAAACCACAGACAACATGACCGTGAGTATAGTTGTGGCTGTGAAAGGACAAAATGAAATTGTAGACAAACGTGTTCACTTTCGATGAACAGCTTTGATCGCTTCACTTTGGATGATCTTCCAAAGTGAAAATGTGAATGCCTCTTAAGATTAAGATAAATTAGATTAAGTTTGACTTCATCGGACTGGCCAGTGTATTGTTATTGTTACTCAAAAACCGTGTCTTATTTTTTACACAAAACAACGAAAAATGAAATATTTCGTATTATTCAAATGAAATTGATGAATAAATTCATAATTTAACCATTCCTGCATCATATTATGTTGATATTTATGTGTATGTGCCTGTCGGGCTACGATAATTATGTCCGGAAAAAATTACATTATTTTCATATTATATTCCAAGGTGCTCCACATCTGCAATGAAATTTTAAATGTTTGTATAAACCCATATTTATTTTCTATATTTAGCCTGACAGGCACCAAAAACGACTGTTGCATACTCAGTGGCGCTTTAAAGGCTACATAATGGTTGTACGCCTTGTTGAAAATATTGTATTTCTGAAATAATATATGACGAAAAATTGTACTTATTTAAAAAAATAACATGAACTCCACAAAATCAACCAAATATATGTAAAAGAGATAACAATGTAAATTATAATTTTAGGCTAAATTACGAACTTTGCCATATCCATATTGTCGTTGCACATTTAAAACGGGTTGCATTAACAAAATAAGATTTATTATTTTACACGTTAGATTTTGGAAAAATCGTTATTGTAAATTTAATAAAATAAGACATTTTCACAGCTGCCTTGTCAACGCTGATTCTAAATTGTATATTGTAAAGTTTTCATTAGTTCAAGTAGATTTCATACGACTGTAGCGTGTTCACCTTCACTTACGTTCTATTTAACTAAGTATGTCTTTTTCATTCAATTAAGAGGTTACGAGGTTAATAGCTTATTTAATAAGAAATGTTATTCATTCTAATTTGACTCAGTTTAACCCTTTCAGGATTCATAGCGTTTCTAAAGTAATTATAAATATCCATCTCTATTTTATCGTCAAAATGTAATTATTGTAAATAAAAAATATGCAATGAAATGACGTAAATTATTTTGGATTTAGAAAAAAAATGTATCCGAAAAATATTTTCCTTGGTCCATTAAAGGGCTTAAGTATAACATAACAAAAGTATTAGTTTTTTGAACAATACTGTAAGACCTGTAATAAGTTAAAATGTAAATAATATTTTGGTGATTAATAATGCAAAAATTAAAAATAAAACAAAAAAGTTAAAAAAAAATGCAATATCATAATTTTTTTCAATTTCATCGTCGTAAACTTTTCAAGCAAATATATTTGTATTACAGGACAGTAAATATCACCAAATCATTGAAATTATGATGAATGGAACATTAAATATTCATATTATGGTAAAAAGTTTATAAACAACATTTATAATTGAAATAGGGAACTTGCACTCGAGAGGAATATTTTGTGAAATGCATTAATTAGGTAGAAAAAAGGTTATGTATCGATTATATTTTGATTAAAACTCAAAAATAATTATTTTTCATTTATTATTTTAATAAATAAAATCACACTTTTTCGCCCGCTGTTTGAACGCCATATTGCTGGCTATTGCATTTGTGACGTCACATGTCCTGAGTGATGTTTTGTTGTTTATCGTAATGTATGGGATTAACAATCGCTTGGTATTTGAGTCCGGTTTTTAACATTTTCGAAGTAGGTAAATGTATCTTGGATTGATACAAAATGTTTCCAAAAAGATCATACAAATATTGCGTAGTCCAGGGTGTACAAATATAACTTATACGACACCGAATAAATTATTTCTACGCATGCCGATATTGTTAGCTGGATACTGTACTGTAAGTACAGCAACTTCTTTGCAGCTTTCCATATCTATCGTCCAATGACAAAACAAACAAAATTATTCGCAGTATAAATATTGTTATTAGGTAATGAACACATCTATTTAGTAGTGGATGCTTATGGTGTCGACATTTGTTACGATATCCTTAAAATACTATCTGATTTACAATAAAAATCTTTTGGTTTTGATACAATGGCTGTCAGAAACTCACTCGGTGTGGATATATTTTGTAGATGGTCGATGACTCAATTCAGCACAAGTTATAAATTTAACTTCTGTGCTAACTTCAGCTAACTTTGATTTTTTCCAATAACATTGGACATATCAGTTATTTTAGAAGGATTAACTATGTAACAGTTACGAGACATTTTGAATGTTTTTTAAATATTCTACAATGCACATCCGTTACTTGATTTTTTTATTTTATTATTTTATTATTTATTAAAAAAATTAAAAAAATCAAGTAACGGATGTGCATTGTAGAATATTTAAAAAACATTCAAAACATTGGACATATTTTTTAGCAGGATCTTCACTCCGACCATGCACCCAGTACAGAAAAGTAATGGCGTATTTTGAACCTGTAATCACTAATCAGACCTAAGAATGATGGAAAATTGATAATAATTGCCATTGAATATAATTATGTAATTATAACACAATGTTCTATTGCATTTACAAATTAGTAGTAACATTATAAGACAAAGCTATAGCGCCTACCGGCGGGCATATTATTATATGCATGATAAATATCCGATCGCCCCTTGAGAAAATCGTTTTCCGTCATTATAACTAAATTAAAAAATAGGAACTGATGTATGTTTATACGTAAAAATTTAATCATCTTGAAGTTTTTGGCAAAAAAAGCATTCAAACCCAAACCACAACAGTAAATAACCTCGTCAAACTAATAGATATATACTACGAAATGTACTAAGCATTTGTAGACAGAGAGATCGAAGGGACGTATGACGTCATCAAAATGGCGCTTTCGGATCTGGTGTTTTCGCGGAAATTCAAAAATCGAAATTTCAAAATGCTATAAAACAGAAATTAAGCAACGTATCGAAAAAAAATTTACTGATATGTGTTACTGATTACTTTATTTATGATTCTTAAGAATAAAAAAAATATGTGCAAGTTCCCTATTGTCGAAAAATTGTGTTCATATCTTTAGGTAGTGTATTTCCCTTAGACCTTAAAGGGTTAATGGTGACACAAATACTATTTGATTTTTATTATCACTTATAGTTGGATTGTGTTATAAAAATGTTTCAAACAACACCAACATCAAACTTAAAAGCTATTCTTTTTTTCCAATTAATGACTTGAAATATTATTGCATAGCACTGTACCTACATGAAAATCAGATTGAGCGGTCAGTTCCAATAATCTATCTAAAAATTCTATATATTCTACATTAGATTTTAACTGTTAGTATTGAATGGACTGATTATTAGAACCAACCGTAAATCAAATAAACCCGTTGTAAAAAAGAATATAATAGATTGACTTTTAAGAGATTATAACCCTCAGCAATGGGAATAATGACAGTAGAAAGACGGAGAAATAAAATAAAATAAATATTATTAGTAGAAAGACAGAAAAAGAAAGATTTTCAATAATATATTTAGGTTTTTTCGTTGTATTGGTGCAGAAATAGTAGAATTTCATATAGAATTAAATCAAATATACATTTTTACTCTTCTTATTTTATTAATATGTTGGGCTGTCGGCAGTGAAGGATTTGTTAGCGTATAATTCATATTTCTACATTTTCCATGCATATCATAAGTGGACAATAAACATATTTTGTATAGGTATAAACTTATTGTTTATGTTATGTAGAATAATTGTATATATTAGAAATGATTCACCAATCAATCAATTTGTCTTTTCAACGAAATCAAATATTATTATAACTGTCTTTATGGTTCTCCAATGAGTTTTCTAGACATTAGAGAGCTGACTTATGTCTGTATCAGGGATGTTGCGGATGTCGAGTTTTACACATCCGCGGATGTGAATGCGGATGCAGATTTTTGAAGACTCACATCCACGGATGTGGATGTTCAAGATATTATAGAAAAAAGTAGGAACTATCTTAGTTGGTAGGCCCCACTGTCAAATATGTGACGAAATTGTTGCTACAATTATGATTATGATTTTTTGGCGATTTTTTTTTTTTCTTTTTTGTTATTTGCAAAAATAAAATAAAACCAGCAAAAATTAAAAGGCGTCGGATTTTGTCACCAATTTTTTCGTTCCCATTGGTTAATGTCAAGTGCGAACGGCACGCACCATTCGCCGGCCCCGCCCCATTTCTTTCTTGTCGCAACTTGTCTTACATCCGCATCCGCATGAACATCCGCATCGATTATTGCGGATGCGGATGCAGATGTCCAAAAATATGCGGATGCTCCGCATTTGCGAATGCGGATGCGAATATTCGTGACATCCCTGGTCTGTATGTGTAAGCTAATGGATATTAAATTTAAATTATAAAATATGTGTAGTTAATATTGTCAACCTTTGGTACTTGGTGGAAGTTCATGTTGAGTTAATAAAATAAATCATTTTATATTTAGTACTTGCACAGTGACTTACTATCGCGAACCGACTTTCAAGAGCTTCCGCTCTCATCATCAGGCTAGCGTAAAATTTATCCGTAAAGTCTTAAGTTTACGCTAATCCTCAAAAGCGGGAGACCTTTTTATTGCTGTAATCTCCACTTTTGTCCTGTAATGTTTATATATAAACAGAGTTTGTGTATAAAATCTTAAGCAATGTGTATTTTTTATCACATTGCGTATCATTCATTCTTTTCATATGTAGGTGCCGTAGTAGCGTGGACAGGTCGCCGGCACAGTGCAGCTTTAAGCGGTGCATTACGTTTCTAATCGCACTTGCTGTGAGATGAATATTTTATATTATTATTATTAAAAGGACACCATATTCTACTGAGACCATTACAGCCTTTGGGCAATGCGATCCCAGAGATTAATGCTCCTTAGCTTGCACTTACAGACATATTTTTCACATTGTCATCATGTATATTCTCTCAACATGCCTAAACCATCACGAGTTTTTCATATTCATCATTTGAAAGTAGATATTAATCTGTTAAATACATATTGTTGTGTAAATGTTGTTATTATTTTACCAATATAGAATTAAGTGTGTTGTGTGCTCAAGTATTTTTGTAAATCCATCTTTATATTATCGAAATGTACACTATTCATAGTAAGCCGAAATCAAAATGAAAAGACGGTAAGCCTTGTTTATAAAAATATGTACAAGTTTTTTTTGCATAGTTTTACTATTCACAGACTGGTTGGTCTTCAATATAACACAAGAATTCACATTTAGAAGTTTATTCCACAAGGTCTAATAGTAGAGAGAGAGTTGTTGAGCCTTGCAGTTCTATATATCACATTTTCAACAACATGAAGTTGGCAATAAACATGATACTGTACAAAACTAGCGTCTCTGTCCAACAATCAAAGTCAAATTTATCGCTCGACGGTTTTTATAAAAAACTAGTGCCATCAAGCGATAAGTTTGACTTTTAATCTTTTCCTCGTATTGCATTTGACTTACTTACTTTACTTTACTTTTCGTATGGCGAGTCTTGGGCAGTATTCTTCACCACTTGTGGTTGCGTCTCAGTCATGTTTCATAAAAGAGCTATTGTTATTCCCACAGAGTGGTTCGTCTGGTTGGCCCTGAAAAGGACCTTTTTTGCCCTGGCCAGGAGGCCTACTAGAGGCGTCTGGCCGCCGCGCTGTGCTAATTCGTTTCATGCCTTTGTTTATCTCAAATTCACTCAGTAAGTAAGCTTTCTCTTATGATTCAATATGGATCTTTGTTTCTTTAGATATCTCTCGCGTTGATCGGCATTACTCACGGGGGGGACCACGAGAAGGTTTAGCACACACCCCCCCTCTAGGGAAGAACTTGATTTGTCCATTGGATTCAGTTCACCCTTTGTTCAGGGTCATCAAGTTCATATTCACCATAACTGATAGGGTCTGCATTTAAGAGACAAATTGATCGCTCAACTTTGAGTTCCTCAATATGAGCTCTTTGAATGGATCGGGCTCTAGTTCTGCGAGCTGGAGAAGTATGAAGGCTTTCTCCCTCTGAGATTTCGCTCGTAATGGAGGGACTGGAAGAGCGGGGTGTGTGAGCTTGTGATCGGAGGGAGGACTTTATTTTTGCAGGTCCCACTTTGGTGGGGGCGCACTTCCTCTTTTTGGGATTCTTTTCGGGTTGTGGCTCTGAATTTTCAGTTATTTGGGTTAATGTGCTCTTTTTCCCATCAAATTGCTCTGATATTGGATCTTGAGCTTCGGTTAAGCTAAATAATTTAACTGTTTTATTTAAATCGGCGCGTGACATAATGTCAGCTTCGTCGTAAATACTCATATATTTAAGTTTCTCTTCATTGGACATAGTATTGAGATGGAGTGAATTGATGTATCAATGTACTATGGTTTGTTCAAGTTCAAATTTGACTTGTTAAAAAGGCACAATGTTGTTTCTTGACTAACAGATAATGCACAAATTTTCCAGAGTAATATCGTCCAAGTCGAAAACACAATCTGTTCTAGACAAAAGAGAATTGTTATATTAGTAATGTTTTAAAATTTTCAGTGCCGGTGGCTTAAATATACTTGCAATAATAGATCGCAGGTTACTCTCCATTTGATAGTACACATACATAACATAATTTTGATGTGATGAAAATGATTTTCACATTTCACTCAATTTTCACTCTTAAAGGAAGATATTGAGAAAAAGATACGCTACAGATTTCTCATTTGTTTGATGTCCATAATATTAGGATGCCTTAACATTACGTTTCAAGGAAAAAATTGGTGGCATTTATCAACGTAACGTGGGTGAAGTGCACACAAAACCAGCCTAAACCGATTCATGATGGCATCAATACACCAGATTTGGTTTTTTCAGTGTTGACAATATTTAAGATTATTTTTACGAATCGATAAATATTAATTATCTTATCTCTATCTTAGTTTTTTTTTTATATTGCTGTGTGCAAATATGCTCAAGTGTATTCATATTTAAACTCTTATTACATTTATCAAATCTGTGACCATATTTCATAATATGATCTGTAATCATTGTGTAAAAAACAACAGTATTTTTTTTTTGTTTGTATTACTCATTTTTATCAGTACACCATTCTTGTATCGTTCTAAAGAGAAAATAAGAAGTGTTGCCATGTGCAAATGAGACATCTGTTGAGTAACTTTCACAATATTTTCAACACATTTGTATATTTCTTCATATTTATTGTTACCATTGTAATAATATTATCATAATGAACTTATTAAATATGCATATTTGCAGTAATAATATTAATCTTATTTTTATAATGTAAAGTATTCACACAAAGTAATGTTAGTCAGTTTCTTGATTTTTAAAAATGCAATCGATTTTGATAAATCTATGCTATCCTTTAGGTAGTAGAAGCATCAATTCACCCCTAGATAGTGTATATTTGGCAAAATCAAAAGTCTAATACATATATATTATCCATTACATGGATGCATTATGCACTGCGACCTTTAATATGTTTTATACTCTTCCTACTAGGCTCTTTTGGTGTTGCCAGTTAAAGCGAACCCTCAGCTCCCAGACATCTCTTAAAGTCTAAAATTTTGAAGGTATCCAAGGCGTGGAGAAACTTCATTTCTATCCTGTGCCTGCCTAGGGTCTGATTTTTGCAAATCACAACACATAACATTTTACTCTGTTAAGAGGTGCCGAGAAGTTTCGGCTTGCTCCTTACAGAATCTGCAGGTACCGTCTTCTTTAAGTCTCAGCTTGCATAAGTGCTCCGTGAGTCTACAGTGACTTGTCAAGTAACAAATAGGACATTGTGTGAACATTTTATATTATAAAAGCGTCTCGCAACTGTTGCATAGTTAATCCTTCAAAAATTAGTGAAGTTAATTCTAATTGTGTATGGATAATTAGGGAATAATATCAAATAGTTTTGACTTAGTACATAGTGCCTTTCTTCACTCATCTATCTAGTTTCATTAAAACTCGTTGATAGTAATTTCAGTATCCATATCATTTATAATTTTGGTCATATTGGTATGAAAATGGTAACACATCTTTTTAATATTACTGCTATACCATCACTGCATGTTTATAATTGCAAGTAGTAAACATAATATAACATAACATACATAGACAATTCACACAGATCGAGCTAGTCCCAAAATAAGATATGAATCTTGTATCATGGATACCAACACAACAATTCACATATATACAATGTACTAAACACATATTCATGTAACACCCATACCCAGGACAATTTGAAAAAGGTCATTCTTCATATTGCCCTGGCTGGGAATCAAACCCGGGACCTCGTGACTCAAAGGCAAGAGCGTTACCTGCGCGCCACAACGGCCGCCTTGCAAACTGTCCTCCATGTGACAGTAAAAAATTAGACATTCAGAATGGGTGGCATGCTGCTGCGTCGTTGCTGAATTTCAGATGTTGATTCAAATTTCTTTATTCATAAAAAACGTTTACACATTTTTGAGAAAACTACATTATTACGTTAATTATTAACAAAGTGTTGCTTCCCAACTAGGTACAATGTGCCTGTATTGTTTTATATGAACACCTGCCTTTTACACGACACTCGAAAACTTACTGGAAAGAGTGGGAGACCAATTCTTTACCGGGTTCTTTTTATTATCAACATTATTAAAACAAGAAATATTTTGTCTTTGTTTTTTAATTATTTCCTCCTGATATTAATTAATTGATTATGTTTTATTTATTTATATACCTGTCTGACCTAATTTTACATTTAATGATATTTATAAGGCATTTTCACTTTGACAAATTTAAAAAAAAAAAATTATTTATTACATGGACATTATATTATTATGAGAGTGCATATTGATTGTCCAGTTCTATCGGCCAACAATTCAAAGTTTTTCAAAATATAGCTTAATGAGTGGTCTGCAATCGAAATTGGAAAAATACTATACTATACCATCACGGCATATTCCACAAGTGGGGTAGCCAGCAGATCAGCTGCATGTAAGAAACATGCAAACTGTCAAAAGTGGAAAAATCTAATGTGATTTTATAATTAATACGCAGAAATATTCATCGTATTGGGGTCTATAAAACAGAATTTTCAAAAATAGTCAAATACTATGAAAAATAGTGAAGAAAATCAATGTTAGTATGGAAATAAGTCAAAATGTAATTAGTTTATGGGCTCTGCTGACATTTTACTATAAATGGATTTGTCCAGTTTCGATATCAAACCATTTATTTATAGATAGTGAGATTCTTTCAATCCCACATATAAAAGAATTCTATAATATTTTTATTTATGTCAAAAGCAAAATAGACCATCACAGTCCTCTTTATTTTGATTTTGCAAATTAGAATTTCGAATTCTTGGCTTTACGAACTGTGCAATCAATATCATTATAACGTTGTTGCATATTCAAAACGAGGTATATGTGAACATTTTTATTTAGGCATACTCTTTAAAAACTGTTCATTAGGGCATTAAAATTGTTGTTTGGACTTTTTTATTGGCATGTGATATTATTATTCAAGTATTGAATTTTAATATTTGATAGTAAGAATCACTTTATGAAATGGTTATGTTGTGATGAAAATGAATGTGACAAAGACGAAAGTGCTGGTATTTGAAAGAGAGAGTGAAAGAACAATGTGTGAAATAAAGGTTGGAAATGAATGTTTGGAGCAAGTGGACGAATATGTTTATTTAGGAAGTATGTTTGTAAGGGATGGTAGGTACGAAAGGGACATTGAAAAAAGAAAGGTGGCTGGTGCGAGAGTGAACGGTGCACTCCGAGCTATTGTTAGCAATAGCAATGTCTCGAACATGGCTAAAATGCTGGTGCACAACGCCATCCTCGTACCGACACTGATGTATGCAAGCGAGACTTGGACATGGCTGAAGAAGGACGAGAGTGGAATAAATGCAGTGGAGATGCGATCACTGAGAAGAATGGTAGGTAAAACATTGCGTGATAGAGTAAGAAATGAGGATATTAGAAGAATGAGTGGATGCAAGAGGAGTGTTGTTGATAGAATGCGTGTAAATAAATTGAGATGGTTTGGTCATGTGGAACGAATGGATGGTGTAAGATTGACGAAGAGGGTGTATTTATCTGAAAGAGAGGGTGTGAGGAAGCGCGGGCGTCCGAGAACCACGTGGCTTAACCACGTGGATCAAATTCTCAAGGACGGTCGCGTGTTAAGTAAGAGGAATCGGCGTGCATGTATGAGAAACTGGATGAATGTAGAGGAAGCGAAAGAAGTATGTAAGGATAGAGCGACATGGCGTTCCGTTCTCTCTGCCTACCCCACCTGGGACACGGCGTGAGGGTATAGTATAGGATAGTAGTATAGTAGTATGTTGTCATTATAATCAGTTTATTGTAGAAATGTCAAAACATTTATAAATTCACAAACCACTTTTTGAGTGTGCAACGATAAATTGTTGAGCATTTTTAAATTGAATATTTCTTGCTTACTTACAAGATCTGTGCCATTTCTTTGTTGTGATAAATATTTTGTTTTAAACTATTCATTGGGTACTTATTACAAACATATCTTGTGTGTCAAATTTGAAGATTGTTTATTTACAAATCTTTTTTGTTTAATTTGAATATTGAATTGTTTCTTGTTATTACTACTAAGCTATTAAAAATCAAGTTGTTGAGTGTTATTTTTATATTATTTAGGCATTAAAATTTTTAAGATCATAAATTTTTGACAAATCTTCTCGTATTTAAACATGAAAGATGGTTTTATAAAACAAAATGTATATTAAAAATAACAACTGGTTTTCTATGATGTGTATACAAAGTAATCGATTTCGTCCCTTATATACAATTCAGGAACAAATGTAATTCATGTCTGCCATTTAGATTGATTGTAATATTATGTCAACCATTTTGTTAAACATATTTAATCAGCCATTTTGTCATTCTATTTATCATTAATATTGTTTATATTCATATGAAGTTTTAGTTTTAGTGGGAACTGTGCGTATGTAAACTTCTATCCTCGTTGCCAGTCTTGTAGGAGATAAATATTTTGTATTATTTTTTTGATGTGGCAATAATTTGTGCTGTTATCTTTATTATTATTAATCTTACACTTGTTATTTTGTACATTATTATATTTAATTAATAAAATTATGATATTCCTATATTTATATTATCTTTATCTTTTCTTGTATGTTAATTCTTGTTTAAAGTATTATTTAGTAAAAATATGATGTATGGGTTTTTTTACACGTTTATCTTTGCATCAATCCAGGATGATGGGTGAAAATCTTCAAGAATGAATTATGTGATTGTCAATCATTTACACAATAATAGACTGATGTTACAGCAATACTGAAAGTGTAAATAACCTCTAAGGTATTACAGTTTGAGTGAATATGATTTAAAATTGATAAAAGAGAAATAGGACATTTGTACCCACTGATACAGTCGTTCACACCAATCTTTCTGTATCTGTGAGTTTGGCTAATCATTTATACACAAAACACATTTTATTGAATGGGTTATATTATGCACTGTGACCTATAAGATCTATTGTGCTCCCCCTACTTAACATTCCTGGTGTTGCCAGTTAAAATGAGCCCTCTAGTCCCAGACTTCTTATGAAGTCTAGAATCTTGAGGGGATCCAAGGTATGGAGAGATTCCATTTCAACCCAGTGACTGCCTAGTATTTTGATTCTTGCGAATTCCACGGCATTGCAATCTGTCAAGAGGTGCCGAGGACACCAAACATATTCATAAACGTGTCGTCATTGTTAAGAAAATAGTCACTAAAATATGAATCTCCACTGTTGTAAAAATGTGTATTTTTTTGTATGAAATACAACAGAACTATTTTTAATAGTGAAATTTAACAAAAGCAGTTTTCATATATTTATTTTCGAAGAGCAAACATTGTGAAAGTTAATCATAATTAAATATTTAGTTTGATTAAATTAAATTAAAACAAGTAAAAGACACGGCGTTTTAATTTAATTTAATCAAACTAAATATTTAAAAGCAGATTTGTTTGTGGTATTTGGAATTTTTAAAGCAAAATGATCAAGTTGATATTTTCGACCAAAGCTTCTTGGTGGAAATTCATCTTAAATTAATTGTAAACAAAACACTCCTTTGCTTTATGATAGCCTAATGATGAGAGCGGAAGCTCTTGAAAGCCAGCTCGCGACCAATAAAATCACAGTGGTTGTACTAAAGTAGTGTTTTATTTATAATTGCAGTGAAACCTCTATCATTCCTCGAATAATTGTTTTCCCGTGTTTGTCGTTATTTTTTACAGTTCCGAATTAGTTTCATACAAAACATGTAAAACATATCGCATCCATTGTTTCTCTATATGATTTTATCGCATTGACCATTTAAATTACACAAAAAAAATTGTATATATGTATAAAAACATTGGAGAGCGAGCAAGAAAGAAAGAACAGTTTGTTAATTCTGTCGGCTGTCTTTTATGATAGTACGTCAGTAGGTACAATAAAAAAGCAAATGACGATGAAAGATTACATACAATATAAAGTATGATTTAATTAAAAAGAAAAACTTTTAAAGTATGTATTAAACTGGAAAATTGTTTAATTTAAGTATACTATATCGTTTCAGGGAATGTATCCCCCTTTACACAAGACTTGTCTTTTTAAGGGTGATTTAAATATATTTAGTGCAATGTTTAATAAATTTATGTAACTACATATGTTTCTGTGAATATTTTTGACAAATAAATATTATTATTATTATTATTATCTCCATGCAGCTTTCTGTTTTATTTTGTTACTATATTTTTTATTTCAACAAATTGATTTATAACTTTTGAAACATGTATCATTTTTATAAAACCTATGTTCTCGTATGTATCTACATAGTAAACATTAAAATACATATTAATGTGATTTTTCTATACTCCCGCATTCATTGTTTTCCCGCATCCATAGTTTAATTCAATAGGTCCCTTCAAAAATGATAGATAGAGTTTTCACTGTAATTCAAAATGATCACTTCTTTCATTATGCAGTAGTTTTACCTAAACAACGACGATATATTATAGTGTTACTATTTCATATAGTTGTTACAATTACCTACATACATATTGATACATTGTAATTATTAATATAATATTCACACATTGACACGTAGATGTTTTTACACTCATTCAACTAATTTAATTTTAAGTCTAGTCGTCTGCAATACATAATGTTGTAGAGTTATATTATTATATTCATATTAATGTCAGTCACGTGGAAATATAAATTATTTTTGGTTGAATATATGTCTTGTGTGTTTTATTTAAAAATTATTGTTCCATAAAAAAATCATTCAATGTACAATATCACATGCAATATCGTCGTTGCATATTCAAAAAGAGACATGTGTGCACATTTTTATTTACGCATGCTCTTTTAAAACTGTCATTAAGGCATTTCAATTGTAGTTGAGATTTTTTATTGGCATGTGATATTATTCTTTAAGTATTAAATTTTAATATTTGATACTAAGAATTACTTTATAAAATGGTTATGATGTCATTATAAGTAGTTTATTCTAGAAAAGTCAAAGCATTTATGAATTCACATATCCCTTTATGAATATGCAATGACGATATGTATATCAAAGTTTTTAATTTGGACACGATCACACCGCTTTCGCTGTGGGGTAGGCAGAAAGGCTCGAAAGCTATTTTCTCCTATCCTAGAATACATTTTTTTACAATCATATACCAACAGGCACAACATAAGGTTATAACGTAAACAGTGGAGAAATTACATGGTCCATGCTGCGCCCTATTACAGGCATAAATGTAGTATCACTTGGACCACTCAGCCCATACCCACAACCTGAGAGCTCCCCTAGACACAACAGGAAGAGCCAGATAGACAAGGTCCCAGGAAGGAAGAAGCTCAAGCACACCCAGATGTATATACAAGAATTTCAATTGCAAAAATGATGTCAAACTTACACACTAAAATCAAAACAATACATCTGTGGCTTATGTCACTGTCATACGATTGCTCATGCACACTTGTCTATTCAATTTGCTCAACACGTATCCATCCTGTAGAATCTGATTTATATTATTATGCCATTTGATCCTCAGACTGCCGCGTTTCTGAGCGTCATTCTCCTCAGCCATCTATATTTTCTTAGTCACTCTGTCCTAGTTCAATTTTCCATGTGCCCAAACCACCGTAGCTTATTCACTTTCATCCTTGTTATTACGGCTGATTTAATTCCACAGTTTGAATTAAAATCTTCCTATTACATCCGTTGAGGTATTATTTATGCATGTAATAAATATCTAGCACAAATTGCATAAGTGGATAAAATATAATTAGGAACTAATATTGCAGCTGGTCTGCTGGTTACCCCACTTGTGGGATATGCTGTGATGGTGTAGTAGTAGTAGTTGTAAGTATAAATAAAGAGGGTGAACTTTTTAACCTCTGCTTACATTCACAATCTTAGGTAAAGAGACGAACAACAATTCACTACCTTAAGGGCCCCGTTTAGCAAAAACGGTAAAATATTCTATTTCCAACAAATTTGATAGAAAAACTGCCAAAACTTGTTGACCCTTGCGAACATATTGATTTGATAAAATAAAAAATCAAATATTTATTACCAATATTACTTAGTTTTTTACTAAAAAATAAATAAATCGCAGACTGACGAGATTTATTTAGGAACTCTTTGTTATATCAAAATACAAATTATTTGTAAAATATATATAATTTTTATTAAAATAAATAAAATAATCTTTATTGTGGTATAAACAAAGTAGCACAAATGGCGGGTTTATTGCCTTTAGGCAATTTCTACCAACCAACCAAATGTGAGAGAGATACGAGATACATACATTAATATTGATGTACATAGTTAAGTACATAAAAGAAAAGATATAATAAAAAATAAACAAAATATATTTTTTTTTTATTTAAAAAGATATATCTGGGGTTTGTTTCTTATAAACCCAAATACAACCTTATACACCTTTCACAGTAAGCTACTAAAAGCTTGTGTCGTGAAAGGGGAGTTTGCCGGCACCTGGTATCGAACCACGGACCCCTTGTTCACGAGGCTGAGACTCTACCTCCAGGCTACCGACGAACTCGGTATACAGGTACATATAACTTTATTCATCCAATCAAGCATATAAATACTATAGATTATAGCAAACTTTATTTGGTATACAAAAAATTGAGTTCATGTGGTGATTCTTGGTTTCAAAATATGAAAAATTTTATCAAAAAAAATGTTTTTTAAGTCGGTCAATATCCATGAAAAAAAAAAAAAAAAATAGATTTTTTTTGTTCTATAATTGTAATAACTATCTAAATATTCTCAATATTAAAATAAATATTTGAAAATTTGTAGGATTCTCATGCATTTATGTACCAAACACACCCCCGAATTCGATTTTTAGAAATATGCTTCTTTATATACTATGAAGCTAAAATCGAGTTTTTTTTTAAAGTTAAAGTTTGATATTGGTAATTAATATTTTTTTTCATATTTTATCAAATCAAAATGTTCGTAGGGTCAACAAGTTTTGAGAGTTTGTATACCAAGCTTGTTGAAAATTGAATGTTTTATCGTTTTTGCTAAAGGGGCCCCTTAATGCAGAACTGGCCCTAACTGAAACTAAGTGTTTTAGGGTGATTTTTCAAAGGAGCAGTTTAAAGCTTTATTTTTGAAAAAAAAAGTATATCAAATATCTAAAGCAAATTTTGAAATGTGTTATTATTAAAGAATCTAATAACTCTCATTCATTAAATTATCTCGTATTTATTATTATCATTTCTTAATACTTAACTCAGTTTGACCAAAATTTTAACTTGAGTTCTGCATTAAGGTAGTGAATTATTTGTACTCTTATGTAGATGCAACTTTTGTAAACATAAACTATTCAAAAAGATCCTTTTCTTACAAGACAATCTCCTATCTACGCGAAAATAGGGCAGCAATGATACCAATAATCCTGATAGCTGTTTTGGGGTTTTGTTGTAAATAAATAAAAAAAAAACAAGAATCAGACTAACTGTATGTACCTAATGAACATGCAAGTTGCTGTCTTTGTGCCAATAAAAAATTAAGACATTCAGGATGAATGATATGCCTCATCACTGAACTAAAAATGTTAAGCCTCAAAATGCGATACTTTGCTACATTTCGGCACCTTAGTAGTCATGCAAACAACGTTCTACAAATTGTCCATATTTAATAAATTATAAGTAAATCACTTGGAAACATAAGTAAGAAATAGAGATTATGAATGTTACAGCGAAGACTTTAAAATTAGATAGGAAATAAAACAACAACGACAAAAATAATGTGTTTAATAAGTTTTATTAAATAACTTTATATTAATATCAACAATTATTCATATTCATAAAGACTGTCTGTCTTTCTTTTTACTTTTCACTGGAATATCAAATAAGCTTTTTTCAATAGACTTCTCAGTCATCCACAACATATGATTCTCCTTTTTAATCTTTTTCTTCGGCTCGTAACTATTATCTTCGTCTTCTATACATTCGGCTTTCCTCTTTTTACTTTTCTTAGTAACAACAACGGGTTCTACTACAATTTCTTCCTCTTCCACTGGTTCCACTTTAACCTTCTTCAACTTTGGTAATTTACAAACGGGACTTGTGAATTTTTCTTTGACCGTTTGCGGTATCTTTATTAATGATTTATAAGATGCTCCGAACAGAGGATGTCTTTGTTTTAAATTTGAAGGAAACGGTACGACGCTCACGGCTTCTTCCAACACTTCTAACTCATTATTACTTTTAATCTTTTCTTTGATCACATAACTTCCTTGTACGTTAAACGTGTGAAGTCTATAATCGTCCGCAGTAGATTTTGGAGGAATTAATAAAGATAATTTTATATCATTTTTATTAGACAACACACATTCGTAAGATTTTATTCCCATTTTAAATTTCTTTTTATCTTTATCTAAAAACTCCAAACCTAAAAGTGAATCTAGATCAATGTTTGGAGGACATTGTAAGAGAAATATTTCATCGTCATCTGTTAAATCGTAACTCAGCAACTTTGCGTTTTTAGTTAAATTTTCATTGTTTTGTATATAATAATCAAGAAGTTCTTTATTTCTCCTTGTATTGTCTGAAACACTCCCATTACTTCTTACAGCAGGTGAAGGGGCAGATTCTAGCACTCGACTAACATTTAATCCATTGGTCTTACTCTTTCTATTAACATTACTCCTTTCAACTTTCACGGGTGTAATTTTCTCCTGTTTTCTGATCACATTGTTAGTGGGTGATGCAGATTTATTTATTTGCGGTGCAGCTGAAGTTTTATAGGCGTCGTCGTCGCTAGAATGCTTCTCTAACTTCACCATTTTTGACAAATTATTTGATTTCGGACTGCTAGTTACGCTGCAAGAAAAATAAAAATATTTATGCCGCCAAATTTTTTTTAACAAAAACAAGCCGATCAATCGTTAGACGTATCTGGATGAAGATGTTAAAATTTAAGTATTATTTTGCATGGAATCACATCACATTATATTCTAGAAAACATGTTACAGTTTCTAACCTCTCATTTTCTGAATCAGTAGACACCCAGCCGAAACTCTCACCATCAGAAGCCATCAAAACTGATTAAACATGTGCGCTTTGTCTATTTTAATACAACATTGCAAGAATATAAGATAAGTTATCTTTGATTTATGTATTTTGTTATTTTTCCAACTTCTATCATACCACATGACAATGTTTTGGACGAGCTGTCAATGTCAGTTTTTCAACCATGGAAAAATGTTCTTGCCATACTTTTTTATTTTAAAATACGAGTTGTTATTTTACATTATTTATCTGAATAATCTTTATATAATGGTTAGAATTATGAACTGAAAAACATTTAATGTTACGTTTCTTTTGTCAAATCAATACTTAACCATAAATCTAATATTTCTTGCCATTGTTTGAATTTTTTTACATATAGCAATAATTTTATTAAACTGTTTTATCTATGGTGACTGATTTTTTTTATTGCCAGTAAATAAAAATATATCTTTGTCGTATTTTGATTTTTCTAAAAGTTTGTTTCCATTTAAAAACCTAAACAGTTTAAACGCAAAGTAAAAATAGTGAGGATCAATTATTATTCTAATTAAAATATAATCAAACTGCACGGTTTATTCATATAAGAATATTTACTTTTTTCCCCTATAGCAACTCGCCGGCAAATGTCAGCCATAAATGTATTTCTTGTTTATTTTGCGGACATTTTGTATTTTTATTTGAGAGATTTGTTTTAAGGCGCTTCTGAATTCATCAATGAGTTGTTATTATAATACGCGACTGCATTAAATAGCGCGACACTAAAACTATACTGCATATTATAGTTCTGGAAAATGTGTAATGTATCTTTGGTGAAAATTTTATTCGATTCGTCGCTGTTGGGAATATAATGGTGCCTATTGAATAATGTTTCAGCTCCTGTGAATATTTCAAAGTTTCGCTGAATAAATCATTTGTTTTATTTTGTATTAAAGCATTTGCATCTTTAAAATGGATTACGACAATATTCCGGCTTACGCCTTTACTAATAATTTGAAAATACCTAGAGGTATGGACATAAAAGTGGAGGCGGGGAGTGCAAATTCATTTTTACATGGAATCTCATTATCTCCCATAAAGAAACAAGAATTCTCAGATGAATCTGATAGAAGCAGTTCTACATTTGATACAGATGGAAATCCTCTTTTAATTGATAAGGTTTGTGTATATTGAAAGTTGATTTTTGTTTTCAAAAAAAAATAACTTCTTAAAATCATACAAGAATCAGAATAGAATCCAGCTTCATTTTTCTGTTTTATTTGTTTATTACTTGTCTTTGATTTATTTATTACTTCCCAGAGTTTATGGGATGAGAAATATCTTCATATCACTTGTTTATTAATGGAATTTAATAATATTTTGTTGAAAAATAAACATCATAGATAAATGTATTTACATCATACATACACTTATAGTCTAAATAAATTGTTTGATTTCTTTAGTAAGTAAACACTGTAAAATACATGAACTGAATGGTATGTAGACTGAATATAGAAAAAGTAATGTACAAACAGCATTTAGAAAATATAATGTATACATAGACAGTGCAGTAAAACTTTATGAGATGATCTTTTCCGTCAATCTTATGTACAATTAACACTATAGATTTCTATAGCCGCTTCGAGGATTTATTTCACAAGGACATTAACAAATTAATGTTGTACAATTTCAGATATCTCAAAAAACAGTTAAACATTTGTCTCCGGAAGAGAGGACTCAAAAGCTGCAACGCTGGCGTCGCAGGAACTTGGAAAGAATGAGTCGTGAAACACCGGAACAGAGAGAGGCACGCGAGAGACGTAATTATATTCACAGAATGAAGTTAGCAAACGAATCTCCAGATGAACGGAGTGTCAGGTTGAAAAAACTCAGGGAATATCAGAAAGAGAGGCTAAGAAATGAAACTCCAGATGAAAGGGAGAGAAGGCTGACTAAAATGAAGGAGTATGCGAGAAATAGGACAAGGAACGAGACACCGCAACAACGGGAAGAGAGATTGAGACGAGGGAAACTCATCATGAAGTCAGGATCATCAGAGAAAGAAAGTAATGACAAATCAGACTCTGAAAACTATGGCCGTTATAAAGAAATATAATCCTCAGAACATAAAGGCACTCACTCTGTACACTCATTGATGTAATAATTCATTGCAAACATTCAACTTACTAATAATAAATACTTATTCGTGGCTAACTAAGTCACTTAGCCTAATATAGCCGATATGATAACAGTTGTACTGAATGAATCAAGTGAAACCCTTTATTTGTTAGTTAAAAAATATTATTAAGATACAAATGAATGAAAGCAAAATTCTGTTAGAATTAAAATAATATTTGCACAGTTTTTTTGTTGTTGAAATTCAAGACAAATGAATTAAACAAAAACAGACAAAATTGAATTTTTTCTACTTTATAATTGGACAATTTTTCTGAAACGTAAATACAAACATTTTGCTTCTTCTTTCGCTGTCGGGCATTTAATTAGTTTTATGTATTTAATAGTATACCTTCGTAATAAGATTAATCATGTTTATTTTTTGTAGCCGCTAGCTAATAATAATATTAACACTACACACTTATTATATCATTAATTAAGTTAGGCCACCCATTTTGAAGGTCCTATTTTTTATATCACGGGTAGAACGACCTGTTAATTAAATTCTTAGGTCCACAGGATACCCGATATTGTAATGATACAGAAATAATTTATGTCAACAAAATAATAAATCCCAATATATTACATTTTGGAATACAATCAACTCACAACTATGGTTTTTAATAATTTTTCTTAATAAATTTCTATCACACATATTTGGTCAAGTGGTCAGTACTCAAGTGAATGGTGCACTTCAATCCATTGTCAGCAATGGGAATTTGTCAAACATGCCAAGAATGCTAGTGCACAATACCATTCTTGTACCGTCACTTATGTATGAAGAAGGAATGAAAGTAGAATAAATTCTGTGTAGATGCGATCGCTGAGAAGAATGGTTGATATAATATTGCGTTAAGACTGAGGAATGAGGATGTCAATGCGGATGTAAGGGAAGTGTTGTGGATAGAATGCTTGTTAATAAGTTACGATGTGTAGGGCGTATGGATGATGAAATGATGTATCTGTCTGAAAAAGAGGGTGTGAGAAAGTACAGATGTCCGAGAACAACATGGCTTCATTATGTGGATCAAATTCTCAATACCTGTTGAGTAAGACAAATTGGCGTGTGTGTATGAGAAATTGTATGAATGTAGAGGAAGCGAAAGAAGTATGTAAGGATATGTCTGCATGGTGTTTCATCCTCTCTGCTTACCCCGCTTGGGACACACCGTAAAGGTGTAGACAGATAAATAGTTTTACAACTATAATTTTAACTGTCTTATTATTATAGATTTTAGTTATTTTGTTTGAGATATTTTTTTTTAATGCACATGCTATTCTGGCCTCTGTAGATTCAGCAGTAAATTTCTTAGCCGTTTGGCTGCATCGGTGGTCACCTTGTGTA
The DNA here is from genome assembly GCA_947579605.1 of Athripsodes cinereus. Classification (NCBI taxonomy): domain Eukaryota; kingdom Metazoa; phylum Arthropoda; class Insecta; order Trichoptera; family Leptoceridae; genus Athripsodes; species Athripsodes cinereus. The sequence continues at coordinate 1,852,134 of OX388307.1, forward strand.
AGTCTCCCCAACAAAACTCAATATTGCTTCACAATATGGTCCACTGTCTGGCATTATGAGTCACAATCACACTCATAACTGGAGGACAAATCACATTGGTGCATATGGTCTGCACATCTGCCATACCCTGTTCAAAGTCTGTTAATATCGCTTTCAATAATTACTGTCATTAAAAATCGTATGTATTATACATTAAACTTTACCTGATAGTAATACTGTATATAGATTATCTGAACCAACTGTAAATGTGGACCATTGTTTGAGTTCTGCAAATCAAAAACAGTAATTTTCTCTTTATTAAACTTTTTGAAAATGATACAATGGAATCAAACCCTTGTTTCACAGATATCTAGAATTACAATTTTATTGCTAGTTAACACTCCTAAGAAGCTTATGAAAAATTCTAACTGTACATTATTATCTATCTAATTGAATCGATTATTTCGAAAACAACCAAACTTTCATACAAGTTCTATGACACTTTGGTCGTTTTCGAAACAATCGATTCAATTGTTTGTCAACTGTTTTCCATTAGCAATAAACTTGCTTCTGTTTTTTGGCAACTTACACATTTTTATGTAACTTAGTAGCAAAGTAAACACACAAACATTGTAAATATTTCATTCCTGAATAAATATTAAAATATCGTACAAAAGTAAACATTATTTTTATGACATATTATAACAATGATTGTATCGCTTATTCACTTTTAAAATATAAATTGTGGCTAGTTGATGGAGTTACATGATTGCGAAGAGCACTTTGTTGATGTCTTACTTGTCATTTTGTGAAATCTTTATGTTTTGTTAGAAGAAATTATTTAACTACAGAGTACAGGTCGACACAGTCAATTTATTTATTGTGTGTACTGAAAAATGAAACCGTGCTCTTAAAAATACATACATTTTCCTTTTTTATACAACATTTTTAGGGCAACTGTAGATTTTTATTTTTCAACAAATCTCACCGCCTTTCTTACAAAACACCAATTATTTATTTTGCATATGTACTTTGTTGAATCTTAAAATGTGAAATAATTTCATTATTAGACGCCTTAGTTATATCTCAACCAATCGCATCAAACTGTGTAAAATGTGTCAAAACAGTGGATAAGAGACCTCTATGAAAAAAATATATTTATTTAATTCTTCATTGTGCAAAAATTTAATGCTAGTTTTTCAAATTAATAATGCTATTTAAGAGGAGTTTTAAATGCTAAAAGAAGGAGAATTCAAATTTTGAATTCTTATAGATTACCATAAATATTTGTAGCAATAAAGATTTTAAAAATGACAAATAATTTAAAAGTTTATGTCGTAGAAAATATCAAACAGATCAAAAGGAATAAAGCGACTTTTGTTTTCAGGTCTGAACTATTTCCTCGAAGAAACTAGAGCCATTTGGGAGGCGAGCATGAGTACTTTGAAATATTATACTTGAATCAAAATAGTTTAATATTTAATTATAAATATCTTGTGAAAGAGTTCGCCACAGCAACAACAGTTACAATATGTTATACATATTAATCTCATCCGTAATACTAATAATAATAGATAGAATAGTGTTATAATTATAATATATATTGTTTAGTTAGATCTAGTGTCCGACCATAGATAAGTTTTTGACCGAAATGGAAACCGATAATTCATATTAATTAGGTTATAATATATTCAAGCCACGTACGAATAGTCTATTTGATTATTAACCAAAAGCAACACCATTTTTTCATTTACACGGCTTTCAATGATTCAGACGTCTTTCTTTTGTGAGATACCACTGTCAATGTTGTTGGTTTGCGGTACATGATTTAAGCTTCTAAAAGGCGGCTAACTACCAGTAAAGATCCTTGAAAGTACTTTGTAAAAGTGCTTTTTTTTAACTAAAACTATGAAAAGGAGTTTGAATCAATGGAGAGTCTATTGAACAATATTTTGCTGGCTCAATATCGTTTAAAATAGTACATATCTGTTTTCTGTAATGACGCAATGTCTAAATTGAAATACTTTGGATAGTTACAAAAATCGTTTTGGTTACGGCCCAAAATTTTGGTCGAAACTTAAGTCGGACACTAGTTAGATTGTACTAATGTTGTACCGCTGTATAATGATCATAGCTCTTAGCGTGTATGAGTAGTTTCTATGTCATAAGTACTACTAACCTACTATTACTGCGGAAGATTGGCAGGCTAGAATAACACGATACGGCTGAGAAAAAACACCATTTTCAAATTTTAGAATGAATTTCAAATAAAGAACTTTTTATAACTAAATGAGTTACTATGCATGACGGGCATTTATCTTAATTTAAAATATAACATTCTGGTTTTATTAGGGCGGCATACCTCAACATCGTGTGATATGTGCAGCTTACGGGATATCCCATTTTTAAATTTAGAATTATAATTATATGTAGAATTCAAAAAAGCGTGTTTGTTTTTTTAAACATTATATAAATCAAAATATATGTTTATTTATTTTATAAATTTTTAGTATTATTATAGAATAAAAAATTACTATGATGTTTTTGAATTATGACATTTAAGCCATTCGAGATTTTTTACATATGTATTCAGCGTTGGTAGAATACATCTTATAAAAATTATATTTAAAATGTTGGTTGATGTTTTTTCTCAGATGACGTTGTGTGTCCAACAAAATAATATCTCTTCCTTAATTTTAAACTAAAAAGTTTATAAATGCAATATTTAATAATATTAAGAAGTTAATATGTACAATAGATATACATTTCATAGATTGCTCTAAGTATAACACTACCTAAATATATTTTATTATAATTTATATAGTATATTATTATATTATAAATATAGTTTATTTGTTAATGATTTCCTATAATTTTACAATTCACATTATATTATTATTAAACTTTACTCTTTTTATTTTAAAGACATTATGAATATTATATTATTATAATTATAAATAAGATGATAATATCTAACGTAATTTGTGTTTTATTTCATTACCTTCAAGGGTACCTATTCACATTTTTTCACTTTGAATGATCATCTAGGATGAATTGTCAAAAGTTAATAGTGTGAATGGACGTTTCTTCTTTAATAATTACTCGAGATGATGGATGAAAGCGATTACCACCCATCATTTTTGGTGAACACTACTTTCACTGAAACGGCCATAAATAATTTATTTCTTTTTATTTATACTTATTTTCTATGAATTAATATGTAATGCCACAGTCATAAACTAAACGGACGCATCGTTACATGCTAACGAGATATTATTAATTAATTTTTAATGACTGTATTATTTTTTATTAATTTCTTTTTCTAGGATAATATGTCCAATCACAGATAATGTGACGTCGAGTATACAGAAGACAATGAAAGCATAGATGGAAAAGTATGAACAGATGTAATCGCTTTTGATGGACAATTTTGGTCCTTTCACTCTGGAGCTTATACAAGAACGAAATGGCTGTGATTAAAAGCGGAGAGAGCTGCGCAGAAGCAAGGGTCGAACAAGGCGTAAGACAAGGATGCTCAATGTCGCCAGCTCTCTTTAACTGCTATATACAGCGAGCCATTGATGAACTGAGAGAAAAAATGAAGAACTGGACAGGAGTAAAAATAAATGGGAAAAAGGTCGACATGATAAGATATGCTGACGACATAGCACTGCTCGCAGACTCCGAGATGGAGCTGAACGAAGCCTTAGGAAAAATGGAAAGTATACTGTTGTCAAAGTACAACATGAAAATAAATAAAGAAAAAACAAAATGTATGGTCGTTGGAAAAGAGGAAGCGACTGCGAACATTGCCTTAAATGGAGTGAGCATCAAACAAGTAAGTGAATTTGTGTACCTAGGCAGCAGAATAAACCAGGATGGACGCTCCAAAGCAGAAATTGTAAGCAGAATAAACCAGGCAAGGATTGCCTTCAACAAAAAATCAAAGATATTGGAATCCCCAAATATTGACTTAAGCGTAAGGAAGAACCTTACTAAAGCCTTTGTATGGAGCATTCTGCTTTATGGTTGTGAGACATGGAACATCAGCAAGAGTGAAAGCGGACGGTTGGCGGCCTTTGAAATGTGGTGCTACAGACGCATGCTTAAGATTCATTGGTCGGAGCACGTCGAAAACGAAGAAGTATTAACCAGGGTAGGCGAAAAAAGGCAACTCCTTAAGAGAATCAGCCAACAACGAGCTTACTGGATTGGCCACAACATTAGGCACCCAGGACTACTCATCGCCATCGCGGAGGGTAAGACCGAGGGGACAAATAGCAGAGGCCGACCAAGAGACGCATATATGGACCAACTGTGGCTCATACGTAGAGCTGAAAAGACTGGCTGAGAATAGAGACGAATGGAGAAGAAAAACCAAACTCGTTGCAGACCAATCCAATGGATTGTAACTCATTATATATACTTTGATTGATCATCCAGAATACTTAATGTATTGATTATTCTATGATCCGTAGTGAAGCAATGTAAATGCCTCTTAATTTTTATTATCCTTTCATCAGATTTACAGCTATTATCTTTTTTGGATCTTTATAATAGCAAATTCAACTGTAATAATATCAAGATGGAATTGCTATATTTTTAGAGATGTGTCTATAAAAGATAAATTTTGATATAAATAAATGCACAAATTAATCAATGATGTGAGGAATTATTCTCTTAGAATAATTATTAAATGTTCAATGTTGACTTGAATTTGAGTAAAATATTGACTTGGTACTTTTACAAATCAAATAGTTCAATATACTTTATACAAAATTGATACACGATATGAATGGAATGTTTTTATTGGAATTTTTCTATCCATTGTAGAGTACCTAAAATTATTTCTTTTACTGGCAATGATTTATGCTTGGCAACAAAAATCTTCTTTGACACTTGCTCAATGTGACATTTTGTTTTATTTCTGTTTTCTATTTTGTGAAGGCCACACCTTGGGGCGAAATAATAGTAAACATTGAGATAATTGTTTGCAAAATATTAAATTGCAAATAATGGCGGGATTCGCCGGTGTTGCTGAAGAATATTTCAGTAACTTGAATCCCATTGCTTCTAGAATACACGCGGATATTGTGGAGACAAGGAGCAACTACGAACACTTGTGGGATACATTTCACGACTCCGAAAAATCAGAAATACTCAATGAATGTATTATAAAACCAGAAATTGCGATGAAATACGCATATCTCGATACATTAGACATCGATTTGGATAGTAAAAAATTCGATAAAAATGATCTCTTGTCATATTTTGATACAGAATGTGGACAGAGGATCATACACGACGATTCATCTAAATTCAAAGACGAACATTCATCTCCTTTTAGTTTCCACACAAAAAGTCAATTAGATTTATGTTCGTTCAGTGATATACGTGTTGTGAAACAAAAATCCAAGGCGCCGAGACCTATAACGCCACCTATACTGAAGAGCGACTTGGCTATATCTCATTCTAAAGTTGTTTCTGAATTAAAGAATGCTTTGAGAAGCAGTGAAAAGTTTGAATCTAAAGAAAAAGAGAGTGAATTCTCACCGAAACCTTCTAAAATGTGTGAAGAAAGTTCAGGAAGTACTTTTATAAGTAAATTGATTGGCAACAAGAGAAGCAATAAAGGTAGTAATGAAGAGAGGGAGTATTTGGTATCTCCAGAGAGACAATGTCAGATTGTTGCCTCTTCGGATAATTATTTCAAGACTAATTTCCACAGCAGTGATACCAGAGAGTCCCTCAGTTCCCCGACTAACATTAAAGGACTGTCCTACAGGAGTACATCAGGTTTGTACATATGAAACAATCAGCTAATTAATTAATGGCAATTAATATTTACCCATTTTTAATTGTATTTTTTCAATATTATTGTAGACCTTGCTGGGCAAAGCCTATATATTTATATATACAAAGGCATATATACAGTGTTGGAATAGATTTAGATATATTTGAAAATATACAAAAAAATAACAAAATCTAGCCCCAGACAGCGCCATAGAGCTGGTATTAGGGGCCAGAAGATCTTCAAATGAATTTGTATGAATATAAAGTAAATATAAATTTTTGTAGTTAAAATGTAAACTTAGTCAATACATTTACTTTTAAGTTTCTTTAAGATTAAATCTGATATGCCAAAATTCTATTAGTTACTTTGAGTTACTGCTAAAAAAATTACACAAAAATTTAAAGAAACTTTTTATTTTTTAAGGAACCACCCATGTATCTTTTGTCACATTTTTTTCTAATAAATTATTTCTTCCAGGATTAGAAGAATCCCACGCTCTGTTGGCTGTAGGCTCCTGTAAATCAGCCGATACGGAATCCTCTCTTTGTGACACAGATGACTCGGTCCCGTGCTCTCTCCCCAAGACTGGATTAGATTTCTTAGACAACTGGTAAACTTAGGTTACATTGATCATTTGTTTAGTTATCACATTATAATACTGTTGGTATATGTCCACTTTAGACTCAAATCATTCACAGGTTCACATGCAACATTGGAACTGAGAAAATAGCACATTTATAATTTTTCTTGAAGTGTCTTTTTGATATTAAATAAGTTTTTTTTAAATTTATTTACTGGAGGATGGAGGCGAATATTCATTGTATCGATTATGCTATAGTGGAGCCAGTGAAAATACAAACATGTATGTATTTATATTTAAACGTTGGATCTATGTGCCTTTGCATGTAAACCCCTCATTTGAGAGTTGAAGTGCTGAGAGAGCATTTTTGGGGACTAATTAGTTGAATGCTGTAAGTTTGTCAAGGAAAGTGCAACAATACGTACATGCAACACTTTTAATTCAAGATATAAAACATTGTTTTATTTGACCTTATAATGAATGTGATTTTCCAAACATAGCTGTTATTTGAAACAAAGTTGTAACTTTTGTTATCACTTTACAAATCACATTATCTGAGAAGTTTTACTATGTTTTTTTCATATTTATTTGTTCAAACAATAAACGGTGTGTAACATAACATGGATATGATTATGTTGATTTCTGAATTCATCAATTTAGAGATATATTAGCTAGAAGCTAAGCCTCTGTTTCTCTATTTAATTTTGAGGTATTTTATAGCTTTCTGAAAATCTTACCATTTCTCTAAGAATGCTGTTTATTCTCCAATGTTCAGGATTTAGTCTCTAGAAGACATATACCTACTATCATCTCCAGTAATGAAAAAGCTTCAGGAAAGCAATAAGTTGTATTATTATCATTATTTTGAATGAACTGAATATTATTTTATGTTTAAAATGTTTTATGTTGCGACTCATTCCGCAGAGTCCCTTGTGTTAAGGTATAATTATATAATTATCAATGTAAAGTCTGGTAGATATAGAAATACACATTATTTTGTAAGATATTGTTTGTAATTAATTATAATTATAAGTGAAGCAGATTTCTTGCAATCAAAGTATTCTTCATTATGTTAAAAATATGTATATGGACAATTTTAAAACGCTGTTGACTCATAACATGACCTCAAGGGTCCCATTTTTTTTTTCTTCCATCCAAAGACCTTGCCCACCTCGACTTCTTGATGTAGTCCATTGTGGGATTTAGTCCTTAGATTTCTTCCCAGAAACCTAAAACCTGAAAGAAATTCAAAATTTTGTATGGGTTGATCTGTTCTTGATCACGAAAGTGTGAGCCAATTGTTTTGCATTATTGATTCACATTTTGTGCGTAGATGTAAAGGAGTTGTGGGTACCATATTATGTGTTATCATTCGAAGCTCCCATCAAAAAGGTATATCTTCAGTTTTCTTCTGAATCCCTCTCTATTCGCCTCATCTCACAGACTGCAGTTTGTTGCGGTGTCTGGGACCCGCAATATTAAAGCTAGAGATTGAGATGATTCAATAAGTCTGTATTTTGCTTTACCCTGTGATTCATGCAACAAGAAACAGCATGAACTGTCTTTCGCTGATGAAAATTAAAACAAAGATAATAACTAATGACGAGTTCGTCGGTAACTTGGAAGTAGAGTCTCGGCCTCGTGTATAGGGGGTCCGTGGATCGATGTCAGGTGCCGGCAAACTCCCCTTTCACGACACAAGCTTTTAGCTAACTGTGAAAGGTGTATAAGGATGAATTTGGGTTCATAACGAAACCCGGTATATCTTTTTTTTTAAAAACTGTTTTTGAATAAGTTCTCGCATAGTCAGGTTCTAACAGTTTAAATAAGAGTTATCCCTTGTTTGTGAGTATGACTAATTAAGTTTTTTGAAAGTTTTTCTAAATACCTATACCCAGTAATTTGTCTCGATTAATAAGGATTAATTAAATAACGTTTAGTAATTATAATTGAACTAGTCATGTAAAAGTTGTAAGATACACAAATAGTTAAAAAAAAATTAAAACAATACAGTGTGTCATGTGTAAAATCTCGTGAACAAATATGTGTCATATGAATATGTAATAATATTTTGTTATATATAACATAACATACATAGACATTTTACACAGATCGAGCTAGTCCCAAACTAAGATGAATCTTGTATTATGGGTACTAATGCGACGATACACACATATACAATGCACTACACCCATATACATGTAATACCCAGACCCAGGACAATTTGAAAAAGGTCAATCTTCACTTTGCCCTGGCCGGGAATCGAACCCGGGACCTCGTGACTCAAAGACCTTCGCGCCACACCGACCGACTAATATGAATTTAAACCTATTTTTCTCTATGTTGCCTTTGAGCGCAAATATTTCTTATATGCAGTTACTTCATTGCCTACCCTACTTGTGAAAGATATTGTTACATTATAAATGATTAGATATGTTTGATGTAATCAAAATTTTACAGAAATACATAAAAATGACAATATTGAATTTAATACGTCTTCAATCATTAAGACTTAATTATTAACTTGAAATTTTGAAAGTCCCTAATTATTTCAGCACAAATATGGCAGGACGCAGTATTGTGTTGTTATTAGAGATGCAACGAATATTCGGCAACTATTCGGTATTCTGCCTATTCGGCAACATTTTTACTATTCAGCCGAATACCGAATATTTAGTATATTATTCGGTATTCCGCCGAATAGTTTAAATGCAAAACTGGAAGGAACTTATAGATTGTAGATTGTTGCTATTTCATTGCCAGCTCCAGATGCGTAATTATTAATCCTCAAATATCTAATTAATTAATTTAGTTTGATATGGAGTGAAACAACATAATATTAATGTTGGAATACAAAAATTTCGAAAAAATGTACCGCGTTGCAAGTCTACTACATATATCTATGATTTACCTACACGAAGATGCGCGGTCGGGAGTACCGCACGCTCTCATCATTGTTTTGCCGAATATTCGGTTATTCGGCAAATGATCTTGCATAATATTCGGTATTCGACAAATATACTATTCGTTGCATCTCTAGTTGTTATCTAATTTGGAATGCCAATCATTTAAGGATATGATATTAATTCTATTCTCATTTCTAAGTTAAAATAGTGCATATTTATTTTATGACAAAGTGTAATACGAATGTTTATTACTCACGTATGATAATTATATTTATGTACCGTACTCATATTGCTCACTCATTTATTTAATTTACTTTAATAACAATATTTAATCATCTGGTGAGCAACAAACAATGAATAAAATAGTAATGAGATTGTAAACAAAAAGTATGTACACAAGTTGTAAGATATTATTAATATTATTGTTAGTTTAAAACATTTCTATGTGCTGATTCACTTTGTCTGCGTCCACACTATTTAACAAATGTTGCGAATGATGAGTTCTATCTCTCTTTTTTCTATCACAACAGAAAGAATATTATTTTTCTTTCGGCGTTTCAGCCAATATTAAGCGATTTGGCAACAACAGAGAGAACAATAAAACCCTATGTTAGCTGTTTTTCCCGAACAGTGCAAACTTGGCTATTTAGGAATGTGTGTAGTTGGATAGTATTGTGCAAAAATGTTTAAGCTATCACCGAATTCAAACTATGATGCTACGAGTTTGTAATAATGATACATGTTTATGATTCGTAGCATATTAACTTCTTGGGATTTCATGATGTTCTCTTTTTCAATTGTGATTATTTAGATTGAGTTTTGATCCATATACACCCCAAACTCTCTCACAATAAGAAACATGCCTGTATTTTAATGACAAATAAAAATGTGATTTGAGTTTTAGTAGTAACTTTTTAGTAGTGACTTAGGTTTTACAAGCAATGTCTTTTTCAAACTAAATCTTTAAAAGATAACTGTAATAAAGTTATCTAGTTAAAGCCTAAATCACATTTTTATTTGTCTTTAATAGATATGGAGTTTTATAAAGTAAATATCAATAAAATACTATACTGAGTTAGTTGGAAGACATGGCATTCTTGCGATAAACTCGCCCTCTACATTGAATAACTGATATTTTTATGATACTTTGTACTGATTTTAAATAATGTAACCTATGTATGGTGAAGAATAAAATAAATATTATGTTTGTTTTGTGAATCATTAAACAAAATAAAATAAAAATTAATAGTTAGCCAACAGATTTGAATCCAGGATCTCTCAATTGAGAGTGGTATCAAGCTATTGATAGTTATTAAAATTGTGTGAGTTTATATTTAACTAAAAATGTGCAATAATACTGTTTTAATAAGAATTTATGTATAGGTTAGGCTGGTTGTGAATATTACTCTTTATTTTAATATATTTTACATTAAATAAATTGAACACAATTGAGGATTGTAAATGATATAGTTTATATTCAGAATGTTATAGTTTATATTCATTCCAGTTCCTTAAGTCAATAACTTGAATTTCCAATATTCTGAGATGTGACATGTCGACTTTTTGAGACACTATAAAAGACGCATAAATTCAAAAACAAATATGTGCTCGAATATTATTATATTGTTAATATATATATGTATGGATTTCTACCCAAAAACTGAGTAATTTGAGCCATTTCAATAATCTAAAAATATCTACTAAAATAATATAATTTGAATCTGTATTGCAATACCGTATTATGGTTTAGAGCAGCCATCTGCCGCCTGCCAAGTTTTTTTTATGGGTCCTAAACACATTTATCATGATTTTAAATACTCGGATATTCTAAATGTACTTATATGAGGTGATTTTTAAACTCATGTCCTTCATACTGCAGCTCTAATACTATTATTATTCTGTTTTAGTTCAGTTTTTAAAAATCTCAAAATGTTTTCTTAAAATGGGGGGGGTGTTCATAATTTTTTCGTAATACCAATATGTTTAACTTTTCAAATATATGTATGCGGCCTAAAGAAAAATAGGCTGAGTATCGATGGTTTAGAGAGAGCCAGGCATACAGGAGCAGCCACTATTCACTGAGGGTATGTGACATTCGTCGGTTAAGTAGAAAAGTGGCATAATTCAAAATGAACAAATTTGACAGTATAACATAACATGCATAGACAATTCACACAGACCGAGCTAGTCCCAAACTAAGATATCAATCTTGTATTATGGGTACTAACACGACAATACACATATATACAATGCACTGAACACATATACATGTAACACCAATTTGAAAAAGGTCATTCTTCATTTTACCCTGGCCGGGAATCGAACCCGGGACCTCGTAACTCAAAGGCAAGTGCGTTAGCCTTTAAGCCACACCGGTCGTCAAGTTCATTTAAAGTTTTTTATTTTATTAATTAATATATTTTAGCTATAATTTCACATTAACATATCGTGGATTAAATGTTAATGTGGACATATGTTATGTGAAATTATAGAAAAATATATTAATCAATAAAATATAAAAGTTTGAATAAATTTACTGTAAAATTTGTTCATTTTGAATTGTCACTTTTCTATTTAACAGACTATATGTAATATGTGCCCTGATATAAAAAATGACAAGCGTTTAGAATATTTGTGGAATTGAAAGAATATAATTTTCTACTTATGATAAACCATTGTTGCAAAATCACTCAGAATTGGGTGGAATGCCTAAATAATAATAGAATAATAAACCATTGACGTAAGAATTTGTTATGTCTATATGATTGTGAAAAATTACGAGTTGTTGGCCTAAGGAATGGAAATCATTTATTACAAAATGTTTTTTTTTCTTATTATTTTTTTATTTTGCATTTTATACTCTCTATTTAATAACGTATTTTAAGTTTTGTAATACTTTTATAAACATGTTTAAGATATTTGTATCACTTTGCAAATATATTACTTTGTATGCTGAAAGAATTTCGTAATAAAACCATTATTGTATAGTATAAAAATGTTTTATTTCTTATTTTATTTTATCCTATACATAATTGTAGTAAACAGCATGTGAAAAACCTACTATGCGTTTTTACATAAACAGCATTCAATTGCCACCACAAATACGGCTTAAATATATAAGAATACCATTTTTGAATAAGGTACTAAGTGCCAGAATATTCAAACAGAGATACAAGATAAAATGTAATTATGAGTTTAAATATTTTTGTTTTAATGAAAATGACGTTAATTCTTAATAGAAATAAAATTTCACAAATGATATAAACTATTATTTTTTTAAAATTACAACTGACAGGTACCTACGTATATTGAAAAAATGTATACAAAAAAATTAAGAGGCTCTAGTGCCAACTTCAATATCTTTAAAAGGCATCAAAATTAATACTTTGGCAATATTCATTGTCAACCTACTACGAAATAAACACAGATAAGACCATGGTGTGTTATTTGTTGAATTGGCAAAGGTACATAGAACCGATCTTCATATTTATCTCGTTTTTTGGCACTTAATTCCTTATTTAAAAATGGTATTCATATACTGAGAGATAAAAATATTCTGTTGAACAATTAAAGACTTTTTGCTTGTTCTTTGGATGCAGGGATTCACTGGCTTCACCACTTATAGAATTAAGTTTTAGTGATGAAATAAAATGCCTCAATAAACTTAAAAATATGTAGTACGGTTATTTGGCTGGTTGTCCTACTTGCAGAAGATGCAGTGATGCAGTAAAAAGCATCAGTAAACTTAAAAATAAATTAACAAAATATACAATAGACAAGGAGTTTCATTTTACGTTCGTATAAAAGTATAATTATTATGATTGTAGTTCTGTTTTAATATCCAGTGAGAATCATTCCCTTTTCCACTTGTCCTGCTTTTTCTTTGCCAACGAGTATTTCTGCCAGCGCCAGACCAAATGCAAATGCTGTACCAGGGCCCTAAAATAGTAGAATATAGAATTTAACATATATTTGAAAATATCTGACATAGAAGTGAAGCTACACTATATTGAATATTGTCCAAAGTGACTTATGAACATTAGTGTTGTAGTCCTTGTTACGCTCTTCTTGATGGCGTGTTCACCTACCTTGAAAAAGTGTTAATTTTAGACAAATTTTTGTTAAAGCAAAACAACTGCTTTTTAACATGATGAAATTAGAAATTAAATTTGTGATAACTGAGACTTAACTGCTGATTCCATGAAACAGAAAATGTTACACTAAATTGTCGAAAGAAACTTCTATTTACTAATTACTTTATGGTTACTACCGCAGAAACTAATATAATTTTGACATCTCTAAGCTTTTCTTAAAGGGACTCTTCGATCACTGAAATAGACAATATTATGGGTATTTTATTTCTTGGCATCTTGTGAATATAACAAAAACACTAACCCTGCTCGTAACAATATTCCCATCCACAACAACCTGCTGTCCTTCCACATAATCATATCCGTCCATGGCTTGCTTTGTGCTGGGGTAAGAGGTCACCTTCTTCCCCAGTCCTATACTGTGAGCTTTGAGGGCTGTGGGAGCGGCACAGATGGCTGCCACAATACGACCAGAAGACTCTTGTTCTTTCAGCAGTTGTCCAACAATGGGACTCTTGGCTAGTTTATCAGAGCCACCCAAACCTCCAGGTAGAATAACCTGGAAATATTTATTTATTTTGCATTGACTATACAGAGCAGTAATCCTACATAATTACAATTAACTTTTAGAAAACAATTGCAGTTGATATTCAGAAAATAACAGTTATTGCAAAGGAGCGATTGATTTCTTTGTACTAAAACTATTTTTGTTGGCATAGAGAAGACAGCTAGCATGTTTATGACATGTGGTTGGTCTGCTGGCTACCTCACTTGTAGGATATGTCGTGATTAGTATTGTACTGACAATATTTTTTTGTAAAAGATAAAGACGTGAAATAAAAACAAATACACTCCAATTATTAGTCCATAAAATATTCAGATTTAAAAAATGTCAGTATCTTGCTATAGACAATTGAAAATTAATATTTATTTATAGGACCTCTTGAATAGAAATGTAAAATTAAAGAGAAACATGTATCTTACAGCATCATAGACTCTGGTTTTGTTGAGAGCATCGGCTAATGAGATATCTGGCATTACAACTACCTGCCTGGAGCACTTCACAGCTCCGGCACCTTCCAGACCAGCTAGAGTCACCTCCACCTGAACAAATAAAAATTGTATTATATTGAGTAACTGTAAAGCATTAATTTTCTTAAATGCGGCAATGAAGTATGACATTTATCCTCAATGTCTCCAGAAAGAAAGCTTGCAATGGTTATTGCATACAACTATTTCACTGCCTAACCTATTTGTGGGACATCCAATGATAGTTTAGATAGAGGTATTGCGCAAATGCAGTTACAATTTCACATCACAGTCTTGGACACTGTCAAGAATTGATAAAATGTTTATTACATTTTTGAGAATTTTGCAATAGTCAATGCTGACAAATTATATTTAAGTATTTAGCGATAAATTAAAACCAATCTATCACATTTTCTTTGTGAATTCTTTATACACTTAAATGTGAAAAATAAAAATGAGAGTGGATAATTTCAATGTTTTCACAGTTTTATCATTACATAATGTGGTTATTATCACGATACATATGTTTTTTTATAACTTACACCGGCTCTACGTAGCACATCAACAGAGATAACTGTCTCCATCTCCTCAGCTCCCTCAGCCAACAGAACCAAAGCTGTTTTGCTCATATTGATATTACTAGTATTTATTCCCTTCAAGTTAATACAAAAACTTCCAGTATTTTTAACTTTTACAGCAGAAAACACTGGTTTAACTTTGAAGAAAAATCCAGAAACCGGCCGACAGAACATCAAGGTTATAAATGTCAAAGAAATGTCAAAACATTTTTATTCTTCATAGATAACCAAAAGACATTTGAAAATGCACGCCTTTGGCCAAATAATATTTTGATGTAATATTAAAAAATGTTAATTATTTTGTGACATTCTCTTGGTGTTTATATTAAAATATTTTTAAAACTGGAAAATACATCAAAGCATTATATTTTTATTATTACTAGCTCAAAACATATAACTTAACAAAAAAATATGTATTCATCGTAATTTTTATTACTGGCATTCTTTTTTATCAGCTTCTATTTTGTCTTCGTTCACTGTCGAAATTTGTCCTGTCATTGGATTGCAACTTTACTAGCGTTTTTTTGTTTTGGGTATTACTTTATTCCTTAAATAAAACAAAAAAATGAGCGAAAAACCTAAAGTTGATCTCGGCCTCCTGGAGGAAGACGATGAATTTGAAGAATTTCCCGCAGAAAGTAAGTCACGAAATATGTTAATTTGTTTCTTAAAATATTTTTGTCATCATCATTGTTAGGTTAGTTGTTCATCTCGAGTTCTTATTGTTTGTTCTATTATATCTGTATATTTCTCATGATAATATAAACTTTGTATTTCTTGTTTTATACATCTGTCGTGTATGCTATAGCGCTCTGCTTTCTGTTAAACATATTTTTCTCATTTTATTGGATTTTTTCACACCTACGTCAGTAAGATTGGTAAACATGGGTAAAGTGCACTTAAACCAGCCTAAGCCGATTTTTAAGCATCGAGACACCTTTCACTTTCCTACTAAAAGGAGTTGCACAGTCTGTTGAATGAGCAGATGAGGTGTCAATTGGGAAATATTAATATTTTCGCCGCTTTCCTTCATTTAAATTATATTTTTTTCATATTCAAATATGTTTCCACGCTTTTATAATCACTTTTCTAATATTTTTTTTAGATTGGGGCACAGAAGATGGAGATGATGAGGATGTTTCAGTGTGGGAGGATAATTGGGAAGATGACAATATTCAGGATGATTTCAATCAACAATTAAGAGCACAACTCGAAAAGCAAAAGATGCAGACAGATTAATTAGAATCTCACGAAAGTGTGTGATGTTTGTAATAAATGGGTTATTAATTTTAAATTAAGGTTAAAATATTTCAAATCTCACATTCTAAATTTAAACTTTCAAAATATAATGTTCTTTTCTTGAAATTCTTATTCAATTTCATTCCATTTTATTAAATACAATATTTTCTTTTTAAAATTAAATTCATTTGATTTCACTTTTATTTTCGTTCTCCTGTACCCGTACATCTATGAACCAATGTATTTTATTTTGTAAAAGTATTTTTTAAGTTAAATTAAAAGTTAATTTTTTAAAACAGAGTTTTGTTTCTTTGTCTTTCTATACATTAAACATTTTGTAGAAGTTGCA
Organism: Athripsodes cinereus; assembly: GCA_947579605.1. Lineage (NCBI taxonomy): Eukaryota > Metazoa > Arthropoda > Insecta > Trichoptera > Leptoceridae > Athripsodes > Athripsodes cinereus. The sequence goes on from OX388307.1 coordinate 1,868,679, forward strand.
GCAAACTTATAAAAAAAGTTTATGAAGTATTTTGTTCGTATCATAAAAGTGGAATAAGTCAACAGCAGACCTCCAACTCGGGATCTCCTGATTGAGTCCATTCAATAGACTACAGACCATATTCGGATGAAATTCTCAAAGATTTTCGGTGTTCTGAGAAATCATCACAGTAACACAAATGTGATGTAGGTGAGAGATGCACAAGGGTAGGTTAGTTTGATAATCAATTCTCTCTATGCCTACACTGAAAGGGTGAGAGGAGAAGTTTTTAGCGATGTTTTCAGGTTTGCTTTAAGCTTAGTTCAATTTTATTTCAGCACCAAGATATGCCATCCATCCTGAATGATTTATTTTATGCGTAGAGAGCATCCGTTCATTCGTTACATTAGGGGCCATAGACAAACTGTACTTTTCGACAATCTACGTTATTGTCGAAAATTTGTTTGTAGTCAATCGCAAAGTACGGTTTGCCTACGGCCCTAGATAGCTGGCTACCTACTTGTGGCAAATTCAGTAATGGTTTAGGTAGGAGAGATCATTTAAAAGTAAAACTCCATTTAATTTCAGACAATGATGGAAGTATTTATTGTTCTGTTTCATAAACAACACAGTATGGTAATAAGTATGTAAATAAAAATGAATAGTACACAGTGTATACATATAATAAGTAATATTATCCTCTTTGTTAGATGTATACCCGTAAATACCAAACAATGAAAAATGTATCATGTTGCAATAAAGTTGAAACTTGACGCAATTTTTTTTTAAAAACATACTAGTATTTATCATCAAAGAATGTTACAACATTTTGACATGGTTCATTATACAAAATAATCTTAATTAAAACAAAGATATGTATTGAGAATAGCCTGGGTTAATAATGGATAATTTAATTGTACACTTCAGTAATGAGTTTTACCACCAAAAATGGAGTGTCTTTTCTTTCTTTGTCACAGAATGGAAGACTTGTATGTATATTATACAGTTAGCACGTACTCATTTGTCGGAGATGCGAGTGATGTGTTAGAAATGTCCATGGTAGAATGATGTTTGTTTGGGATAAAAGCTAACAGCTTATGTACGAAATATAATGAAAGATGAAATCCGAGTAGTGCAAAAGAGAGAGGGTGCGTTGCAGTACTGAGAATGGCCGAGTGAAGGGAGTTGTTGTTCGGGCGTGTGTGAGGTTCGAACGCAATGTAGTTGAGTCAGTCGTCAGAGTATTGTGTTGAAAATAAATGGGTTTTACTTAGCTATTATTCCGTCCCCCACCCAAACTAAAAACACAACAGATGGTATAAAGAGACAGGTCCAATAAAAATAATATACTAAATATGCACAACAGTATAAATTATGGATTTTTTATTAATAAAATTGCAAAAAAAAATAGTTTTGCGTCAAAGTTGCATCTTTATTTATAGAAAGATCACAACACCTAATGAATAAAACAGTCTGGTATTTACGAGAATACTACTCCCTGGACAGCGTAGATAGATAGTAACTGTTTCAGGATTGTGTCACTTCTTCTCTCGCACAGTATACCGTATACCTCTGTAGGTAGGTAGTTATTATCACCATTATACAATATACATAATTATAATAATAATATCAGATGCTAAAGTTAATAGTATACTTTTTAATCGTTTCACTTAAACACTAAGAACAGTTGTTTTCAATATGCCTAAATCTAAAATGTCTCTCGTATGTTCTTAATAATATTTCTTAAATTCATCACAAATAGATTTTAATAAATAGAGCAAAAATTATGATAGACAAGCAGAAAATATGTATGTTAAAAAAAATGGGGCCCTGCACATGGCAGAAGATTGCTCAAGGTGGAGACAGATGGTCTATAAAATGGGGCATGATAGTCACGATGTTGAAAGAATGTATGCAACACTAATTTATCTATGGTCTTGTCACTTGTCTTTTATTAACAGAAGATTAAAGAGGTTATAAAGAAGCGTGTAACTCTGTGTTTCATTTATTAAATATAGAAAGAGTCCAGAATAAATCTACACACGATCCTCAGAATTGAGAGACTGAGGGAGATTATGATGATGACATTCTTTTTTTAAATATTTTTGAAATATTCATAGATGATTGATCATTGCTGAAAATTACAATGCATAAAACTGACTAACTAAAAAAAACATATCTAAAACACAAAACTAATAGCGTAAAGCACGTGACTTGGGATAGTATGTATAAAAGAAAACTTATAATCAAATATGAGATCACAATACAAGAAAGAAAGAACAAACAAGTTGATATGAATTTGTTGGTATTTAAAATAAGAACATACGAAAGACGTGAGGTACAAATATGGCCGCCTCAATTCCTTACGAACAAGACAAAATATTTTAATAATTACAATAGTTAAGTTTTAAGTAATTATCGTTAATAATTATTATTGCTTCAGTAGAATAGTTCTACATCTGTGGGTGGACAATCATCATCTTCATAGACAATCCATAATCAATACAGTCATAGATAATAATATTTACAACTTAAAAGTAAATAATGGTATCTCTAAATAATAATAAATTTACAAAATAAATTATAAATATTTTGCCCAAAAAATTGATAAAATCATGATCACCCAAATATTGTTTTGAGTTGTGGTCAATTTAAGATTGACCATAGATGAAAATTTAATGTAATTATTTAAAATAAAAGCTCGTCTTTCGGAAATAACATTTATAAAAGTTTAAAACATAAAAACTAGCACAGAATCACAATTATTGTTAGTATTTTTTTCTTTTCTAAATATGGCACAACAAATGTTAGTATATTTTTTCTTCATAATCTGTGTTTTTCATGCTACAATGACTAGAAATAACGAATAAATAAAATAACAAAGCAGCAAAAACAATAATGAAATAAAACAAAACACTATTTTCAAACTTACCATTCAAATAATGAATATGGAATGGATTTTCAATTTTAGAAAAAGTTTAAAAATTGTCGTATTCCACAGATGTAGAAAATATAGATTGGTATAGATAATAGTAGAATTAAAAGTAGTAAATTACATACAATAATATTATTAAAGAATAGAGAACTCCCGTATCACTTAGCACCTAAAAATATTTATTTAATATAATTATATAGTCGTAATAATAATACATCTTCGTATCAAAATTAAATAATATAATATAAATGCATGGAAGCAGAATACAAAGTAACAACACTTACAATTTAATTAATTATTAAATCTCAAAAATAACAAGTTCCCCAATGTAAATAAATTATACATATTTTATGATATATCAAATATTTTTTCTGTTAGACTAAATTTTTAATAGATCGTCTATGGTAAGACTGAATCGTAATTTGTAGGTTAATTTTTTTTATGGCAACATTTTCATAATTCTTCTGTGGTAAGACCAAATCACAATGTGAAGGTAAGCAGTATGGCACACAATAACTGATAAAGATTTAAATTAGTTATTGAACATTATTGTGAAAAGCTGCATCGTCATTGTATTGACTGTTAATGTACTAAATAAATAAACCTTTTTACAACAAAATTTGTGGTCACATTTTTTTTAATTATTGCAGTCATGGGGCACTATATTAATTAAAAATCAGGGAACTAGTATATTTTGAGACAAAATGACTTGATACACATAAATCTAGACAAAAGCATTTGTATTTAGACCCTTCTATGAATCTGCAGTGTCTGTTAAGTAATTCCTCAATTTACAATGATTTTGAAAAGGTTTGTTTTTTAAGTAAACCCTAAATGCGCTGTGTACAGTCCATATTTACACTGAAATGTAATATTTTTAACGGAGAAGGATCCAAAGTTACAAATAAGCAGACTCTTTATCAATAGTAGTTAATCAACTAAACACTTTGTCACATAATATTTAATGTAATATAATATAGCTAGCGTATCACTAACACTCTTTTATGGTACACGCCTCCTATCACAGATTAATAAAAAAAATACTTACATTAAACAGCAACAAAACATAATAAAATTGTACATTTAATATTAATCTAATGGTACTTGATCAGAAATAATGAAGTCGATGGCAACATTTCATTCTACACCATAATATTATTATTTTTATCTATGGAAGCATTTCAAATTATTTTTATTCTTTTCCATGTTTTCTTTCAATGATTTTTAATTTTATCAGTTTGCATATGATTGAATAAATTATAAATGCTCCATTACACATAACATTAAAAAAACAATAAATTAATGAAGTTAATTTTTGTTGTTTTGACTAAAACTGAAAAATAAAAGTTATAAGGTAATTTGACGATAACGTAAAATGTAATTATTACTCAAATATTTTGTACAAAGCGAAAGACTATAAAAGCAGTTAGAGAACCAAACAAAAGTACTTGAAAATGTTGAATTTTTTGTCATGTAAATTATTGTACATCAGCATATTTCAATAATCTAGAATCAATAATATCTACTTTCTAAAAACCAACATGATAATTTTGAAATATTATTCATTTGCTGCCACATCTGCAGAGTTAGCAGTCACAAAGCAACCATCAAAGTCAAAGACAAATTGGAAAATGATCATAATAGTCATAGATAAATTAAAAATCAATCATCAAATTTTTTGATAATTTGAAAATTAGTCCTCAAAATCATAGATGAATTAGAAAGCAACCATTATAGTCATAGAGAAACTGGAAAACAACCATAAACGTAAAAGATGCATTAGAAAACGATAATCAGTCTTTGAATGTTAGAAATGACTTGAGGAAAAGTTCTAATGCTTGATCTTCGAAGATGTTAAGCTATTGGAAGAAAATATTGTAAAGAAGACACATTTATAGGTAACATCTTTTATTTTCTAAGGTTGATTGTTGACTGAATGTAACTTTACAGACGTAGAGCGCAATTCAATAACGTAAAATGATAAATCCAACACAACACATAGTAAAGTACGTACTAAACAAGAAACTTTAACTATTCAAGTTAAAAGATGATAATAATGTCTATGCATCTTTTTCTCTATTTTATAATAATTAATATTACATTCTGTCTCATTCTTTACGTATTTTCGTTTACTTATGATATCCATATTTTTATTATTATTATCGTTACGTTTAATAATAAAAGGTTTTATTACATTATATAATATTTCTCATGTTTCATCTCATTACTAGAATATAATATAATATATATTTTTTTATCTTTACTTATGTTATCGCTAACACTCGACTCCTATTTCAATTATGGCGTCAGTTAATAAATTAATAAATTTTATATTAAATTTATTATAATTATTATTATAATGACGATAAAAATGGACTTTTTTTATATTCTTATAAAATATTGCTAAAGTTTCAAATAGTAGTAATTTATATATTTAGAAACAAGCAAAAATATTTTGAAAGATTTGAGTTTGTCTGTTTGAGTTGTTTGTGGTATTCATAGTATGGACAAAATGACATTTTTATACACATCTATCTTTACCATTACAGTAAATCCTACAACTGGGGTAACCACTGGACTGAATGCACATAATAAACATCCACATAGATTTTGCAATAATTTAAAAATAAACCAAAATAATCTGAACTCAATTCACCATGATTCGTCTGAACTAACATAGGTTACTCATTTCTTTAAATTTTGCTTGTTCAAGAGAATGTTTTATTTTAATCAATGGCACATTTATTCTGTCTATTAAGTATATTGGTAAATCCAAGAAAGTTGACCATTCCAGCACAGACCATGCCACACTTATTGGAGTGTCCGTTGTGCCCTGTCGCATGTACTACGGAGAATATTTTTGACGCATCTCTATGCACTGTGCATTTTGAACAGTACTGGCAATCAGTTCAATTGGTTTTTTGAGTTTCAACGTGATAAATAAATGAATATTAAAAGTTATTAACCGTACAGTTCTCATAAGTTCTTTCACTCTTTACACATTACATATAAGACAATTAAAGGCTTCAATTTGGCACACATGCCACGCATCCTAAAAATATTAAATCAAATGTTGATAACAATGATAATAAAATTGATAGATATCACTGAAAATCATTTTATTCAAGTTTTTTTAGATGTAAAAGCAAGTTTAACCAAATAAAGTTCTAGCTCAGGATAACGGTCACCCCACGGACACACTGAAGTATTTAGCCTAAATGTCTTATGTTATAATGGCACAGAGAGGACAATCTATGTATTTGTTACATACCATCGGCTGATGCTGTGATGGTATCGATGGATTTGTAAAAAAAATTGATAATTAAGAGATATACAACTTGAACAAAGTCGAGAGTGAAATGTACAATAAAAAATAATAAAACGTTGACTAAAATGAGATCTAAACAAAACAATATTTACATTGATCATTATGATAAATGATAAATTACAACACTAATCTCATCAAATGATTTATGATATATATTGTATTACTAAAATTATGGTATACATTCTTTCAAATCACATCCTATACAATCAATATAGTTATTAATTTCACAATAAAACGTCGACCGAGTATGACAATGCGTATTATTCAGGAACTACGCATGTGCGAGCGTACCCGATCAATGTTTTTTTTATACATTATATTAAACAACATATTACTAACGTATACATGAAATTGTATTATTTTGATTTTCATATAGTTTTTTATTTTATTATTCATAGTATATTATAAAATAAATAAAATATATATTATGTAATATAAATTATAATATGTTACAAATTACATAGATAAAAATGTATTTCGTTATACAGGAATTGAAATAATTGGTTTATAATAAAAAATCTATGACATGTCAAATTTTCAAATTCAAGTGAATAATTAATTTTTCAAATTTAGAAATAAGTCCAGGGTTTGAAATTGAATAGTATTGCCATAAAGAGTTTTATTTAATAATGATTATTCACTGCGATTATTACAATCTGATTATTTCTGTATATTATTATTATTAAAATCTATTGACAAGAATTTACAGAAAAATTGATAAATTATGAACTTTACACTAGAAAATATTGATATTTATATGTGAGGTAATGTTTTACGTATACATGTTGCAACAATGTATCGTATTTACATTTTGACATATCATCTATGTCTCGACGACGGCAATATTGACACAACGTAAATACGACAATGTGTTTTATTAATAAGAATAATATTGTTCGTGAATATAATTGATCCGTTTTATGAAATATTTAATACATAGTAATAACACAGTAAGATTTAAATAAATGAAAATTAAATAAACAAAAAGTTAACATTTTTAACATTATAATTTTAAGTCTATGGTCTGATGGGAATTATAGAGAGATATCATAAAACTATTTTCACTAGAAAGTAATTTTTATGTACTGGCAACATTGATACTGACCATAGTCATTAACTGCGTCCAAACTGTGGGTACAAACAAATAAACAAATCTCTTTTTTATCTCTTTCTCTCCCTTTACAATAATACAGAAAATGAGAGAAAAAAATATAACTGTTAGGTCTCTTCCTTTTTCTATATTTACAAAGGGTGTGAAAGGGAGAATAATATTTGTTCATTCATTTGTAGTTTTGGTGTGGACACGGCTATTTGTAATTTGAAAGTTTTGTCAATAAAAATAAAAACAAAAATCATGAAAGATAAATAATATATATGTTAAAATTGTATAAATTTTATTATACATAGATATATTAAAAAGTATTATGTATGTAATAAAAATATTTATTTTCCAAGAAAAATCGTATAACTCAGGATATTAAACATTTTAACATTATTGGTATACATTATTTCCATTCAGTATACAATTGATTTGGCAAATTTTCGTATTAATTAGTAATTGTTCTTTTTTCGCTTTATCAAAGAATGTTGTCACATAAAAAAAACTTATCGAATGACACAACAAATAAAATAACAAGTTTTTTTGTTATTAATTAGTGACAACACTATCGTTATAAATTATGGGGTAACACCAAAATTGAATATTAGAGGAAGGAACATTGTTTGTTCATGAACGATTGTATGATTTTAAAATGTTATTATGTTTCTTCCTTTAATATTAATTCATTGGTTTTAAGTATACAACTTCGTTGCATTTCTTATTTCAAAATATTTATCTTTGCATTATTACATCTCTAAGTCACTAGAAAAAGACAACTAGATTACGTTTTAAACTTATCTTTACGAAATCTTTTGACATTCTGTCACTTCACAATAGACATTGGCACATTTTTTTTAAATTTACAAAGTTTTCATATTGTTGATCCACAGCAATTATAAAATAATATTATAACTATCAATCAAACAAATAAAAGTGAATATAGAATGGCACAAAAACGAAAAAACAAATGACATAATTGTCAAAAACATAAAATGAAAAAGCATAGACAAGAATGAGATCAATTTCATTTGTCAATAACTTTCACTTTTCATTAAACAATTTTATTTTGTTTTATGTCATGGTGTTAAAAAAATTACAAGAATTTATAATGATATAAAAAAAATCAGTTATCTGTATGGCATTCCTAGAATAAAAAAAATTCTACTACTTTTTGTGTAATTTTTTTTGAGTATCCATTGAGACAGGTGATGATAAAATTTTGTTTTAAAAACATTATCAAATTTAATTGAATTTAAAATGTACTCGATAATGGCTAAAAACAATATTATTCAATATTAAAAAAGTGGTTATAAAAAATCATTCCAAATGATTTTATCTGCAATTATTTTTATATCTGACAGTCTATTGTTTATTTTTGACAGTTAAAACAAAAATAATCATGAATTTGAAAAAGTTTATTTTATTGTGTACAATACATTTCAACTTTTACTGAGTATTATGAATCTTCAATACATTTTTAATTTGGTCCATGCGACTTACTGGTTTCCATTGTATATTATTCTCAAAACTGGCGCGTGATGAGTAAGACAAATTGGTGTGCGTGTATGAAAAATTGTACAAAGGTAGAGAAAGCGTAAGAAGTATGTAAGGATACTTCCATACGACGTTTCATCCTGTCTGCCAACCCCTTTTGGGATATGGCAAGAGGGTATAGATAAGATTGTTATTATTTATAAAAGACACGTCTGTGTTTGCAATAAACCAATACTTAACCATCTGTTGTATTTCAAATGCATAATGGCAAAAAGTTAAGTTAATGCAAACATCACTGAAAATAGAAAAAACTCTTGTGCATTGCATTTCAAAATCTTTTTGTACAATCGATAGTTATCTAGTTGTGTTCCTGCTGCTGTGCCATGGCATAATGTTGTGCATGTGATGGAAGTGGAGGAGATGATTCCTGCTGCTGATGTTGTCCTCCCGCATTGCTGGTACTGTTGCCGCTCTCCTGTCCTTGTTGGTCTATCACCAATTCGTGTTCTGATTCCGATTCTTCTACATCTTCTTCTTCCTCGTCTTCGGACGATGACAACAGTCCTGAAATGAAAATTGGTGTCAAATGCAGTGACTCTGTAACACCTACTACATGTTGTGTTAACTCAATATCCATACAGCTGTTAGTAATGACTTAATACAAAACATAAATACACTAAGTTCAAGGTTGGTATGGTTTGACACATTGCTCTATATTTACACCATATCCCAAATAGCGTAGGCAGAGAGATTGGAACGCTTTATAAAGTATTTTCGATGTTTTTGGCATTAACTAGTTGATAATTACGCGATATGATTAGATAATGAATTTTATTTACTATGTATTTAAATTATCACCAATGATTTTTTAATAATCTGCTCGTGAATGATACTAACGTATCGAAACTGGTCGCAAACCTATTAAAAAAATCATTAGTGATAATTCAAATACATAGTAAATAAAACTCATTATCTAATCATTTCGCTTTATATAGATCTACCCTTACAAACTTCTTTCGCTTTTTCTACATGCATGTCGATTTCTCTTACTTAACACACCCGTCCCAAGGACGGTAACGAAGACACTTATTCAAATATTTCTTCGGAGAATGCTCCGAATTGTCACCAAATGATTGAAGATTGACATTTTCATTCCAGTCGTGTGGATGTTGCTAATAAAATACTTAATTTTAGTTTACACATTTATTATGTTGTTCCTATTACACGGTTTAAAAAGCAATGAGGTCTGTCATCTGAATGACAACAATTATATACCTTTTTAATGCTGGTGTTGTCAGTAACCCCATACATAACAACTAGGGTACTCAATTATAAAAAAAAGTAAAACTGAAATCATTTGTATTTCTCTGAAATGCATGTGGTGAAAGAAAAAGAAAAATAATAAGTGTCATTTAATACCTGATCCACTGAGTTGAGGCTGTAATGAAGATAGACTATCAGGCCAGAATCTCTTACTGGCCTGTCCACTGCTTGCTTTTCTCTTTATAGCTCCACCTCCTATACACAACAATAACAAAACATTATTAATATATTTCAAGTCATATTCTTTAATTCTAATCAACTTTTGCTGGTGATCATTGTGCGGACCTTTGCTGTCTGAATGGCTATAAATGAGTTTCTGGACACAATATTGCTTTTATTTTATATACCTATATTGGAAAATGCATGTGCAATCTGTACATGGGTTAATATGATTTTATATTGTATTATATCATATTTGTACAAAACTGCAGATGTAGGTACAAATGAAATTAAATAAAAAAAACATTGTAATTTATTTACTGGCATTCTGTCCACAACACTCTTCTCGCATAACCAAATATATAAAATCTACAATAACATAGTACGTACAGTAAGAATTATTTGATGTCTTTGATCGAATTAAAATAGTGGATTGTTTAATTTTTTTCATTAAAGTTATGCATAAAACTTTTGCTGGTGATCATTGTGCGGACCTTTGCTGTCTGAATGGCTATAAATGAGTTTCTGGACACAATATTGCTTTTATTTTATATACCTATATTGGAAAATGCATGTGCAATCTGTACATGGGTTAATATGATTTTATATTGTATTATATCATATTTGTACAAAACTGCAGATGTAGGTACAAATGAAATTAAATAAAAAAAACATTGTAATTTATTTACTGGCATTCTGTCCACAACACTCTTCTCGCATAACCAAATATATAAAATCTACAATAACATAGTACGTACAGTAAGAATTATTTGATATCTTTGATCGAATTAAAATAGTGGATTGTTTAATTTTTTTCATTAAAGTTATGCATAAAAGTGTGTGTGTTTTTTTCTTTGTAATAATCTCTCTTCTTTCTGTTTTTAATTTTGTTTAATAATTTTATTGTACTATTGTTATGTGTATCACTCATTGAAAAGGTGAACACTATTATGGTGAGTGGTGTTTTTTTTTATTAAAAATAAATAATATAACATAATCAAATGTAGAAAAATAAAATGAATGAGAGTTTGCGGTCATACCATTATCCTTTCCATCCAACATGGGCTGTAGGATTCTACGTCTGGCATTGATGAACCAATTGTTTACTTGTAACAGAGTTAGTCTTGTCTGTGCGGCCAGTATCCTCTTCTCTTCTTCTGTGGGATACGGATGCTAAAATACATCATAAACCGCCATCAATGATTTGTAGCAGAGAAATCACTAAATCTCAAACATTATATTAAAGGCAAGGTTTTATAACATATCTGGTAAACTATTAGTAATACTCACGACTAGATGCTGAAACAACCACGCTCTCATGGCCTGTGTCGCCGTACGAGGCAGCACTCCTCGCTTGGCTCCTCTGCCTCCTTCACTGCCCTCTCTATCCCCCACACTGCCATCATCACAGAGACCCACGGACATGGAGTCCAGATCATCCGTTAAACCGGGAGATGCTGAACCACATGATCCATTGCCTAAATTAAAAAAGGAATAAATTATGCATTACTCAAAGCAAAACTTCATCAGTGCACATCATTTGAAGCAAATGACTAGATTGTAAAATCTAAAAATAAAAGAATAAGCATATTCTAAAGGTATGATCAGAAATAGGACTCATTCTAACAGTCTTTTACAATGGAAACATTGGAATAAATATACTTATTGAGTAATATTTGGCACACACAGGAAGCCGGCATAGCAAAGGCAAAAGTCAAACATATTTGTCGAATGACTTGGTCTGAGATGGTAGGGATCTCTGGAAGAAATACCTAGATGCGATGATCTATAAATCCAGCTAGGAAAGGAAAAAAGATTTGTGAGTAATATTTACCAGTGTAACTGTTGTCACTAGAAGGCACACTTCCGAGTCCAGCTCCTATCTGACTGATTGGTGTTGAGCCCAAAATCACTGCTCCTGTATTATTGTTGGCTATAAAAAAGGCAGAAATGAATTTAACTATAATCGTTTAATAATTGAAAACAATTTACCTAGTAAAATTTTAGATAAGCTGGACGTATCAAAATACAATTCATGAATTGTGTGCTTGTACCCATGTAATTATATCGCATTTCACCTGAGAAATGATAATTTTTTATTTGCTTTTTTCGTACACAATGCTATAGCATGAAATATCAGACGTATCCTAAACTAGCCTACAATCAGTCAAACATAAATATGATTTACTGAGTGTGCTCGAACAATGAAAATAATTAATTTTATGTTTAAAAAATCAACAAGACTCTACCGGATTCATATTCTCCAGATGAAATACTACAGATCTACATAAAAATTATTAACGTTAGAGCCATCAATCTGGAAAAGGTCCAATTAAATAAACTGTTGGCTATTTGTGACCAAAATATTTCAATTACCTTGATGGTGAAAATGGGCCGGCAGTTGAGGTTTGGTATCCGTGTAATGCTGTGATGCAGCCAGATGTTCCTGAGAGAGGTAGGCGGGAGGAGGTGCTCCAGTCGAGGGGGGTAGAGGTAGAGGTGCTGGGACACTGGGGGGTACACCCAACTCCGGATAGGGAATTGAGGGCGGTTGTGGAACACTCTGAAAGAACAAAACAAAGAAATAAATAGTAGGCAGAAATTAAAACCTTGAGGAATACCTATAATTGAATTCACAAAATTCTTTTGACTCAAATAGAAAATACAATGAAATATAGTATTTTACTATTCAGAGTGATCAGAATATTTTAGTACACGTTGAAGAAAAGAAATAAATAGTAGGACTCAACATTTTATACAATGCATTTGTATTGCCACGAATCTCCTATGGACTTATGATGTGGTCACAGTGTAGTCAGCAAGCTAAGGATTATGTAAAACGAATCATGAATCGGGCACTTAAAGTAGTCTATAATTTGAACAGACTGACAAGAACGAAGGAAGTTTACTCTTTGGCATTAGCAATGAATTTGGATGAATTAATTTGGTTGGAAAAAGCTAAAATGATGTACAAATTGAAAAACAAATTGATTAAGTCCAACATAAACCTAATTTTAAACAGTGATATTCACAGTTATAGCACAAGACAACAGGATCATTTCAGAGTGGAACATGTTCCAAGAACCGACAGGAACCGTCACGGCTTCCTCCACTCTGCTGTGCTGATCTTCAATGCACTGCCGGATCACTTGCGGGAATGCGGAAGTAATGAATTATTTACAAAAAAGATGAAGAAACATATACTGGAAAGAAGAGAGTAGCAGAATCCCGAACGAATGTGTGAAATACCTATACAATGTTAATTAGATGTAATATAATAATATGTGAGATGGATTGATGCAGGATACAGTACAACTGACCTCTAATACCAGCACCTGGTGCTGCCTGGGGTCATTATATTAACACCAATAGTTATAAGTTATTGTGAGTGATTTATTTCTTTTATGTTGTGCTTATATTTGTATTTGTATATAAAAAAAAAAAAAAAAAAAAACATAGGGCCTTGAGGTACACCAATACCTACTTAAACTTTTTAAAATTACATTGACTCAAAATATTGGTTTATAAATATACTAAAATACATTATTTGATAAACAAGAGTGATCAGAGATTATTTTTCAAATACTGTTTTAAAAATATATAAGACAGATCAATCACCAAACTGCTGCTAACCTGGTATTGTGGTGAATTAGAAGTACTGGAATGTTCCTCAGATATGGAGCCACCCATGGGTTGGTTATTGTTACTTTCACTTCCAGGATAGGCTTCACCGGATGCATAGTCCGTCCGTAACAGATTCTCACTCTGCATTTTGGACTTAAGGCAGGCGATGTAACGGCTGCAGAAGTCACGGCACAACTCTTGCACTTTTTCCAATTCCAGAAGGTGAATTCTCAGTACTTGAATTGATTTGATCATCTGAAATAAGCAAAAATAAATATGTGACAAACACCCGGTTTCATAAAAGATAAAGTTTCTTTATCTTCAAAGCGAAATTTGGGTTTCATAAACTAACTTTAAATTTATAGACTTTCAGTTAAATTTGGGAACACCAAATGTTACTATATACAATATTTAAATAGTGCATAGCAACTGTTGTTTCCATAAATTATCTTAGTAACCATCACATCATTCATCAACAGCGTAGTGCAAACAAATAATTTCCCAGTATAATTTTGAAAATAATAATTTTATTTTTGAAATTTCGGACTAAAGCTCTATTGTCTATGAAACCAGGAACTTTAAGAATTTATCTATATTTTAAAAGTGGCTTTTTCTTTTTTTTTACGGAAATGGTCGAAAATGTGATAGGGATTTCTGATCTATATTTTATTTTTATTTTTTTATTTATTTATTCTTTTTGCACATCATCATTTATGCAAAAACCCAGAAATAGCTACTCGAAGATTTAAGATTTTTTAATCTCACCAGTCCATCAATTTCTGGATCATCAACAAGGAATGGTTTCCTGTCTCTCTGTTGATGTTGGACAAAAGCCTTGAGGTCAGCGGCGAAAGCATCGCAGCCTCCAGTGGCCTCTGTGCCTCCTGTGGCCTGCTCACATCTTTCCAGAAGTAGAGCCAGCAAAGGAAAGAGGGGGTGTCTAAAATATACCAAAATATTAATTAGATACGCTTATAACGGATTGTTCTACAAAATTTTAATCAATTCCCAAAAAAATCATCTTATATGTTAAATTTTCTTTGTTCTACACTTTCTTCTATAGGATACATAAAAGCTCATATAAGAATAGAAATCCTATTCTATTTTGGATATAAATAATATTTTTATTTTTCGAATGTTTCGTGATTAACACTGTGGAATTCCATATTTATTATTAATTTATATTAAAAGAAACTTTGTATTTTCCACTAGAATAATTTCAATTATAGTCAAAACGTTTTCGGAACTACTTGTTCCATCATCAGTAACAATACTAAACATATTATTTTCAAAGACAGTCAATGGTGTGGTGAAGGAGAAGGAGTGGTGGGCGGGGGCAGGGGTGGAGTATAAAGAAGCATAGACAAGAGTGGAGATGATATGGGTGGAATTTGGATATTTTTAATGTTTTCATTCTTTATGCAGCAATTATTTATTTCCAATGACTCCAATATAAATTATACAACTTTCTTCCTTTGTCACAGTTATGAATCAATTCTATGTTATCCATTCCAAAGGTGTGTCCCGTATCTCTCGAATGTTCAGCTATTTCACTGTTAATTGTCATATTTT
Source organism: Athripsodes cinereus (assembly GCA_947579605.1). Classification (NCBI taxonomy): domain Eukaryota; kingdom Metazoa; phylum Arthropoda; class Insecta; order Trichoptera; family Leptoceridae; genus Athripsodes; species Athripsodes cinereus. The sequence continues at coordinate 1,884,192 of OX388307.1, forward strand.
TCACTGCCTTTTCATGCTCTTTAAAACGTTGTTCAATCTTTCTTCCACTTTGACCTATGTAGGCTGCGTCACAATCTCTGCACTTTATTTTGTAAACTCCACTTTTTTGTAGGGTAGGTACTTTAGATTTATTATTCAATAAGTATTTTCTAATAGTGTTGTTGGTATAATATGCTGGTCTAAAATCATTTCCGCATTTATTTCATTTATCTGGTCAAAGTGGAAGAAAGATTGAACAACGTTTTAAAGAGCATGAAAAGGCAGTGAAAAATATGACAATTAACAGTGAAATAGCTGAACATTCGAGAGATACGGGACACACCTTTGGAATGGATAACATAGAATTGATTCATAACTGTGACAAAGGAAGAAAGTTGGATATATTGGAGTCATTGGAAATAAATAATTGCTGCATAAAGAATGAAAACATTAAAAATATCCAAATTCCACCCATATCATCTCCACTCTTGTCTATGCTTCTTTATACTCCACCCCTGCCCCCGCCCACCACTCCTTCACCTTCACCACACCATTGACTGTCTTTGAAAATAATATGTTTAGTATTGTTACTGATGATGGAACAAGTAGTTCCGAAAACGTTTTGACTATAATTGAAATTATTCTAGTGGAAAATACAAAGTTTCTTTTAATATAAATTAATAATAATATTTTTAAATTTCATTTTGTGTATTATCCAATACTTCTTCAGACAGTGTTTTTTCTTTCTATTACTTTTATAATTTCTGTGGAAGGTTATTTTCAATTTAATTCTTTTAAATAATTTACTTACTTGTAGACGGCCCTCTTATCAGCTTCAAACTGCGCCTGGTCCAGGGCCGGGGGAGCCTGCGGTGGCTCCGCGGGGGGCCGCTCCCCTCCCGGGCAGCCCTGCATTACCACACCTCCTACCGCTCCTGAAATAATATAAAACAAACCATATTAATATTCAATCCAATTCAGTTATTGCAACACCCCCCACAAGTGAGGTAGCCAGCATGAATTTTTCTGAATGAAAAAAGAATATTATCTTTATGCCATAATATAAAATAACAAATGGCAAGCCTAAATGACTGATGACGGATCAGTGCCATCTAATGAAACATCAATCTCAAGGACGCGAGAAGCTCTGTTGGAAGAGCAATGTCTTCATTTAGCTTCTGAATGTTGTTATAGGTTGATTTTCCCAACATTCTCGAAGAGTCGATTCCAGCTGACAGGTCCCGCGACACTTAAAACCCTTTCGTAAGAGCAGGACATTGGTGTGTCAGAGAAATCATTGAATTTCGGAATCATCTGAGACTTAACAAATAAAAGGGTCCTTATTAAGAAAATTGATCACCATCACCAAATTAGGAAATTGGATCGACAAAGATAACTAGATCGGGCCCTGCGTATAGGTATACCACTCGATGCTTTTCGCAAGTAAAAATATTTTTTTATAATGGTTACAAGTTGCATATTTCACATATTTTTATTTATTTCGAGTACACACTCATTCATGAAGATGTCTCTAATAAAAATAATAATAGTAATGGGAGTGAGTATTGAGTATCATGCATTCATGTATATAGATGAAAACAATTAAGTTTCAAGATTATTGAAGAACTCCAGAGCGTTTCGAAATGAGCTCAATAATAAAAATTGTCGTCGCCTAGTTCAGTGGTCACCAACCTCCGGTCCGCGAAGCAAGAGGTACTGGGCCGTAGAAGTATCATGAAGGTTAGTTAGTGCTTTTGTGTTGACATATTCCCTCGAGGGGGGGGAGTGGAAATTTAGAGTGTGAGGGAAATGATCAAATCCTGGGATCTGAGACCTAGAAGATCCTCATTTTTATTTTTGAAAAACCGACAAACCAAATTCGAGATTTTGAGAAAATACTCTTTAACAAAACCGTGGACAGCAACATTTTAAATTCCCATACCATTTTGAAAATTTGGCGACGGGGATTAGAAAATTATATTGTGCAAGGGAAATTACAAAATTTTGGAATCTTTTTTTTCAGCGGGTGGCATTGAACTCGGATCTCGATCGAAAGTCCGAGACTCTACCACCAGGCTGCCGACCATCTCTGAGATCTAGAAAAAAGGTCCAAAGGATCTTCACATTCATTTTTTCATTGTAAACAATCGAAGTCACGTCCCCCCTCAGCGGACCGCGGAAAAATTATCAAAGGCTAACTAGTCCGTGTTAAAATATTTCACTGTTGTTGCTGAACTGAAGATACAAAGGTACAAAGGTTCGTGACCACTGCTTTACTTGCTATATATAATATAATAATTATGTAGGTACTCGATAGAGAGGGACAGAAAGTGTACTTCAGATGTTACTGCACTTTAGCAAACGAACGAACGACAAGATAGATGAGATGGGGAGTATAGTGTTAAGTGTAACACAATCGAACAAAATGAAATATTATTTATCGAGTGTCAATACAGGTGTCTGCTAAATCCCGTTTACCATACCGTACTATTATAAATTAGATAATTACGGCATATCCCAAAATAAGGAAGCCAGCGGAACAACTGAAATATAATGAAAATATAGTACCTGACAGCTAAAAGTAACTTATAAGTAAAAACCTGAATTTTTCGCGTTTACAGTAAACCCGATTTTATTCGCGAATTTCGCACTTTTTTCACGAAATACGCGAATTTTCACGATTTAGAAAAATAACACTGAATAATAACTCTTCATGACATTTTCGCAAAAAATAAGATATTTTATTATCAACAAAATAAATGTATTATTTAAAAAAAAAAAATAAACGTTTTTTTTTAATTAAACCCAATAATCAAGAATTTAGGTAGACATTGTTCTATTTGTTTGTAATTTTTTAAACAATTTGGAATATAGAACTTGCCATTTTGTGTTGATTTCTCTTAATTTATATTTCTTTGTAAAAAAAATATTATACATTTCTTAGAAAGAACGCTATTTTACTAGAAAAAATAACGCCGATCTTTTGATAATACCACCACTTTTCTAAGAAACCGACACCGCTTTTCTACAAAATAGCACCGATTTTCCGAAAATAACACCGAGTTTACAAAAAATAACACCGAGAAATTCGAGTCTACTAATAGGGCTGTAAATCATATCCTTATTTGTTTGTTTACTTAAGAATCAGCCAACAACGAGCTAACTGGATTGGCCACAACATCAGGCACCCAGGACTGCTCATTGCAATCGCGTAGGGTAGGATCGAGGGCACAAATAGCAGAGGCCGACCGAGAGACGTCTATATGGACCAACTGAAGAGGGACATGAGCTGTGGCTCATACGTGAAGTTGAAGAGACTGGCTGAGAATAGGGAGGAATGGAGAAGAAAGTCCAAACTCATTGCAGACCAATCCAATGGATTGTAACTCATTATATATGGCTTCTGTATCCTAGTCCCTTTTCCTACCTATTCTTCTCTTTTTTTACCTCCTCTTTTCTTTCTTTAAGATTTTCTTTATGTGAAAGTTGCATGAAATTGGGTTAGTTGGAAGAAATCGCGCCTCTGCGATAAACTCGCCCTCTGTATATTGATTGTATGATTGTCTTTATTTTAAATGTATTTTTGTGTGAATTTGCTTGTAATCAATGTACAGTAAAGAATAAATAAATAAAATATAATTATATAATATAATAATAATTTTGTTCATTAGTTTGCGTGAAATCACAAAGAAGGCGTGTCACACTACCTTAAGGATTTCCATTTTACTTTAATATAATTACTGTGTACTTAGGTATAATATGTATTTTTTTACAGTTACATTTTATAATAATGACGAACGCGCAACAGTTCTCACCCAAAGTGTCTATTATGAGATTTTAATAATAACGTCAACTTGAACACGTTCGGAACAATTTGCAATATGTACTCAAAACTGTTTTTAACGATCTCTCGAATTTCACCGTCCCGTATATAATTCCGCTAATGATGTAAACATCCGTTTCGTTATAATATATTATTACAATTATTTAAATGCATTTACAAGAAAATTAATCCAATAATGATATCGCGAAATTATTAACAAGTAGGTACGTAATGCGCAAACACTTTGCAAATGATGTTTGGTTTCTTGGAATGTTGAAAAATTGAAACAAGATTTTCGTTCCACTTTAGGTTAAATAACGCGAGAGAGAACTCTTTCGACTTCTTAGTTCATTGATGATAGCAGTGGCACATACGTAGAATTATAGAGACTAGCAGAAAACAGGGAGCAATGGAGAAGAAAAGCCAAACTCGTTGTATACCAATCCAACTTGTACCCCCTCCCCCGTGTTACCATTTGGGCAGTGGGCACCTCTATGATATCTTGTAACGGTGTACAGTGAAAAACAATAATAAATACAACAATGATCATCAATATGTATTGAAATTGACCGTTTAATCAAGATCGTTTACTTTCTACGGCACAGAAAATATGTTCTGTATATTTGTTCAAATAGATAAAGATTTTTTCGATTCTCAGAGATCTACTAGAGATGGTTCAATATACATAGTTTTTCAAGGGTAGTATAGGGTCCACCACCTCACCTAGTGACGTATCTAGAGATGGTATCTCTTTGACGAAATAACTAGATACTACTACTACTACTACTACACCATCACGGCATATCCCAGCCTGTGGGGTAGCCATCAGACTAACTGCAAACTATAAATATGTAGATTTTTCTCTTCTGACCAATAAAATAACAAGATGGTAGGCATGCCTAACTGCTGATGGGTTATTGTCTTATATGTATTGAGCGCTGAGACAATGTAAGGTGAAAACTGGCTCAGTCTACCTTGGTACGGGCTCATGCCCAGTTAGATAGATATTTTGTGACTTATCTTTTAAAACTGTTTTGTAAATGAAATAAATAAATAAATAAATGTATACCAGCTCATAGTTCAAACTCTTTTTCTGTTCATGGCGCTCGCTGTTGGAATAGTTTGCCTTCCAGGATAAGGCTGCTCCCCATTCTTCAAGCTTTCAAGCGGGCGGTCAAGGACCACTTTATCACACAAAATATGGCTTCTGTATCCTAGTCCCTTTCCTACCTATTCTTCTTCTTTTTTTCCTCCTCTTTCCTTTCTTTAAGATTTTCTTTATGTGAAAGTTGCATGAAATTGGGAAGAAATCGCGCCTCTGCCATAAATTCGCCCTCTGTATATTGATTGTATGATTGTCTTTGTTTTAAATGTATTTTTGTGTGAATTTGCTTTTAATCAATGTAGTGTAAAGAATAAATAAATAAAAAAAATGTACGAGAGATTTTATGTACAACTTCCTTTTACAGGACACTCTAAAACTTACAGAAAAGAATGGATGATCTCGTATTATGATCTATCGTTACTTAAAAGAAAAATAATATGGTTACCAAAAACTTTTAAAGGCGAAATAATTTGCCTTCAGCGCGATAGACAAAGAAGTTTGCCTTTGTGTATAGAGTTTATACAATATTTTTTTACCCTCGTTCTCTCTTCAATCGAAAAGCCATTCTCACAACATGACCCAACCACAAATATAATAAAATATTATTATTAATGTGGATAGTTTTTAGCATTCCGCACATTAAATTAGCAATAAATCCCACCTGCTTCCAAACAAACACACACTCTCTCTCTCTCTCTTTATCCATCTCTCTGACGGCGGGCGAGTTGTAAGAGATTGCAGCGGGGTAAGTACAAATAATAATAACATCGGTATAATAATAAGAATCTGATGCAGCCAGCAGCGCTGTGAAAGATAATATTAAATTCGCCAAGATGTTGGGGGTGGACACTGTAGGAGAAGTAGCCACCTCCTTTGGGAACATTATAATTTAAACAGTCTTTCTTAGTTTACTAGAATGTTACGTGGAGCACCCGGCATAGAATTGGTCTTCCACTCTTTTCCGTAGAATTTCCAGTGTTCTCTAAAAGACAGGCGTTTGAAAACTTAAATACATCTTAATAAAAACAGCGATGAGATTTGCCACCCATCCCTTATGTTTTAGTAGTACCTACTATAATGTTGCAAAGTTCACCATGAACTCCAGTATTCATAATATCAAGGCACATTCCACAAGTGAGGTAGCCAGCAGACCAGCTGCATTTAATAAATATGCAAACCGTCTTCTCTGTGCCAACAAAAAAATAAGACATTCAGGATGGGTGGCAAACCTCATCGCTGAATTTAGGATGTAAAATGTCTTTATGTTTTCGAACACCTGCCTTTTACAGGACACTCGAAAACTTACGGACAAGAGTGAGAGACCAATTATTCTTTGCCGGGTGCTCCACGGAGTACCTAAATAATAGTAAATTGTTTAATATTCTTCAAGCGTTTCTTACAAAAGACTGATTCCAAAAGTGCACATTGCAACGTAAAACCACATCGAAATGAGAAATAGGCAAATTATTGTACCAGAGTGGGAAAAAGTGTAAAAGTAACGTAAGTTGTCAGATAAAAAGGGGCCTCTATGCACCCGGCGGACCCGTTTACCCCACTCTACTCTCTCTCTCTAATGACTATTTGATAGCTAGGGTAGTGTGGGTATGTATATTTATTATATCACACGCCCTGCGATTTTGATCAAATTTCACTGTTATTTTTCACAGTAGAGAACAGTAGCGAATGGATGACAAAAAGAGTGTATATATTAGTGATGTAACGAATGTGTGATTTTCGATATTCGCGAATGCGAATATTTGTTGCCGACATTCGCGAATGCGAATAGCGAATACTGACTTGCTTAGATTTCTACAATATTGCTCAATCATTAAAATTTCTACCCCCCCAAATTTTCAAAATGGTATAGGAATTTAAAATATTTTAAAACTCCTCGGTTTTCTTAGAGAACATTTTTTGCAGTACCTTTTTCTACAATGTACCGGGTAAGTATCCGGTACTTTTATCGAATATCCGATACTTTATTACCGAAATAATATTCGCAAAACATTCGCATATTTTTTTGCGAATGCGAATACTTCGAAATATGCGAATATACGTTACATCACTAGTATATATTATATAAAACAGGGGGTGTGAGAAAACACGGACATCCGAGAACTATGTGGCATGGACTAAATTCTCAAGGACGGCCGCGTGTTATTGTGAATAAGAAATCGGCGTGCATATAAATATAAGAAATTGCACGAATGTGGAAGAAACGAAAGAAGTAAACTCGCCCTCTGTACATCGAATTATATAGCTGTTATTTTTATAATACTTTATTTTGATTTGAAATATTATAACCAATGTACAGTGAACAATAAAATACATAAATTAATAAGTATGTGAATATAGTCTAATATGGCTTTCCGTTCTCTCAGCCTACCCCACTTGATAGATAGATTTTCACAGCTGTTCTTTTTTTCCAATCACTTGTCGATATTCGATCGAGTAACTTTTTTTCTTATTTAGAGTATGTCGTGGTAAGTGTGCACAGTATAGCACTCTATACACTTTTACATACATATCAAGAGACGATGATATTGGGGATGGGATGAAGATAGCGCAGCATAGTACCTAGTATAGTATAGCAAGAGTATCTCATATATTACAATAGTCCCGTTAAATGATAACAAAAAAATGAGGTTTTAATCGAGAAATTTATGTATGCATTATCTGCCCAATGTTCTCAACAGGTGGTCCGCGAACTCCGATTAAATTTATAATAAAGATTCTCACCTGACTATCACGACATTGCTTTGTATTGGTTTATATATAATGCGTGATGGTACTTGCCAAAATATGTACATACATTGTAAATGTTTTTTTCCTTCTTCATCTGTTTGATGTTAATTTCAATTGTTTTTACACCAAATAATTCACTGTGTCGGTGTTTAGGTAGTAAAGTTCCATAGCGAAATAAATAAAACAAAATAATCCTATTACTATTATTAATATTTTTTTAACTACTTAAGAGTATGTATTATATATTTTAGTTTTTATGTTCTTAAAGACTTTTCAGACAGAACATTCAGGAGTGGACCGGGATGAGAGGTGTGGAGGAGCTGTTTCGTGCTGTCCGGAACAGGAAGGATTTCTCCCAAGTGGTCGTCAACGTCGGGGGGACCCGATAGGACACTTAGAGAAGAAGAAAGACTTTTTATTATTTTTATATATTTTTTGCCATTTGTTTATTATTCTATTGGGTTAGTTGGAAGATATCGCGTCCCAGCGATAAACTCGCCCATTGTGCAAAATTATTCGTCTATACCATGTAACCTTATTATATGTATCCATATATTTTATACAATAAAGTTTATTATTATTATTATCTTACTATTCGATTTATTTACGAGAGAGACGACTTTCGTCTTGTTCGTAAATAATTCGAACAGTAGAATAAAACATTTGTTCTATTTATTTAACCAATTAATGTTTTGGTAATTAGCTCCAGGTAGGTAATTTTTATTTATTATTTAATGTAAATTGATCACAATACAATCAATTTCATAGAGAAATGCATTCAAATTAAAAACAATCAATATACAGAAGGTGAGTTTATCCCAAAGCCGCGATCTCTTCCAACTAACCCAAGTTATAATGTGTAAACTAGCAGAATATACTTATAAGTATACTTATACTTATTTAGAATATACTTATTTACCATATAAGTATAAAACTTTATGCCGTTGATAATTAAATAAATATACATTCATATTAAATAAATCAAAATACAGAGGGCAATTCACAAATGCGCGATTTTTTTCAACTATTTTAACTTCGCTGAATGTTACAATAATGTTACCCTGCTATGAAAGTATTGCGATTTAAATTAAAGTTTTCAAAGAAAATGTTGAGAACTACTGTATTAGAAAGTAGGTATGTATATATGACGCGAAATTACGTTTTATAAATTTTAAGGATTATCTTGGACTAATCAGTTAAAAACTCGACTTAAATATTCTTGGATGACGAAAAAAAACGGTCTCGAGATAAAACAATTTTCCCTCCCTTAAAAGAGATAAGAATATTAGACTTTTTTTTACTAAAAACTTAGTTATTTTTAAATCCTTTAAGTTCCACCTAGTTGGGAAATCCACTATATTGTGTGAAAATTGTTGTATTTGTATTATGATGAATTAAAAATAAATAAAATAAATTAATTGATTAAATTGTGATATTATGCAAAATGAGTCGATTTTTTTTCAGTACATATGCATATTTTATATTAAATATGTCCAATTACCTATTTAATGCATACCAGCAACAACAAAGACCAAAAAATATTTAAAAAAATACAAAAGTTTTCTTCTACTATATTATTTAATTAACAATGTATTTTTTATGATATTAATGTATGCACATAGACATTGTGTGAATTAAGTATTTTATTGGTGGAAACTTTGTTAAGTATTATTTGTGTATTAGGTTTTATATATATATATATATGTTTATTATTTCTTTTTATCTGTTAAAGGCTATTATGGCCGTCCATTGTATTAATAAATAAATAAATAAATTATTTTCTTTATTAAAAGACATCTTTTTTTAAGATATATCTGGGTTTTGTTATAAACCCAAATACAACCTTATACACCTTTCACAGTAAGCTAAAAGCTTGTGTCGTGAAAGGGGAGTTTGCCGGCACCTGGGATCGATCCCGGACCCCTTGTTCACAAGGCCGAGACTCTACCTCCAGGCTACCGACGAACTCAAAGTCTTAGATTGACAATGTCGTTATAAGACGAAAGACGTCTCTCTGAATAAAGAACATATAGTAGAAGTAAACAATTGTTTTTTAATTTCGTTATGAAATTTTATTAACTAAACATCAACATAGTGAACAAAGACCAAGTAATAATGAATTTATATAGACCACGTAAACCAGATCCCAAACGACGGGTATGAGCTGAGTACAATAAACAGGAGGTCATGTACGAGGAATCGCATGAATGTCATGGAAGCAAAATGCGTGTGCAAGGACAGGAGAAAGTGGCGCATTATGCATGTAGTAATAACGATGAGGTAAGAATTGCTACAAAATCCATTCCAAATTTTTTGTGTCCCAGTTCTGATATGATTTTAGCTACATTGAAATTCGTAGTCACCAGAACTGTCTTCAATAAAAAAAAATCTGAACTTTCTTACTGGCTTTTTGAACTTTTAGAGTTTCACTTTCTGAATGCCTCTCCTCATAAATTCACAGGCAGTTCGTTCCAACACCTGGGACCAGCAGCACCAACGCTTTCTCTCCAAATAAATTGTTACATTATATGTCGTAAAAGGCTCACGCCGAATATTGTGATAATAAATAAATAATAAATAAATAAATAAAAATATTTATTTATTTAATCATATAGACGGCTAATGCCTTTTACATAAAATCATACAAAGTATCAACAAACTACAAAAACAATAACATCATAATAATTGTTGAAGGATGTTTGTGTTTACACTGTGAAAATTCATATTAAATAATTTATAAATAATAAAAAATTTCACTACATTTATTGAAGTGGGCGAAAACGTTAGAGTTTAAATAAATGTAGTGAAAATATAACAGTGTTTTTAATTATTTATAATATAACATAACATTAATAATAAATTCAAGAAAGCAATTAATCATATATCTATACTTATGCACTTTTACGAATTCATTTAATAAATAACAAAATAAAACAAAACAACCATGAAGGCTTCAAATGACGACCCGCCAACATCTGACAGCAGCAACATCATAATATAATTAGAATATTAACAATCTATTTGGATAAAAGAATTTGAATTTTCTTCCTTCATCCCAGCCCTATAATCGTTCCGTGCACTTATGCCTGTAAGTAGTAGGTATCTTTAATAATACCGTTGCAATATTGCACAACATTACTCCCGTACCGCTTTACCCCGTCTTACCAAAAATGCAATAATACCTTCTGAAGACGGTACAACCTAAAGTTGTGTTACGAATGTATGAGGAAGTCAATTTTCTCTGTAGAGTCTTGAAATGATAACGAGCTCTATATATAATTTTGTATTTAGGTACTATTTATACACGAGTCTTAAGGAGCCCACCTTTTAAAAATTTAAATAACAACTTCTACATCACGGCATAATATCTCACAATTAGTGTGGGTAGCCAGCGTACTAATTGCAAGTCATCTATTTGCAGATTGTCCTCTCTGTGCATATAAACAAATAAAACATTCAGTATAGGTGGTATGCCTCATCGCTGAAATTTTAATGAGATGAAAAATTGAAAGAGTGTTCGGAGACGTGGTCGAGCAAAGGACAATAAGCAAGATCTACTACTATACTATACCCTCACGCCGTGTCCCAAGTGGGGTAGGCAGAGAGAACGGAACGCCAAACAGATCTATCTTTACACACTTCCTTCGCTTCCTCCACATTCATACAGTTCCTCATACACGCACGTCGGTTCCTCTTACTCAACACGCGGCCGTCCTTAAGAATTTGATCTACGTGATCAAGCCACGTGGTTCTCGGACGCCCGCGTTTCCTCACACCCTTTCTTTCAGATAAGTATATCCTCTTTGTCATTCTTACCTCGTTCATTCGTTCAACATGCCCAAACCACCGTAGTTTATTCACGCGCATTCTGTCCACAACACTCTTCTTGCATCCGCTCATTCTTCTAATATCCTCATTCTTCACTCTATCACGCAGCGTTTTACCAACCATTCATCTCAACGATAGTGGATTCAAACCCTTGGTTCACGGACGGAACATGAAGTTCAGTCCTTTTTTTCGATATTTAAAACCAGTTAAGGCAAATTTGTGAAATAATCCTAAACAAACTCTATTCCTTTTCAAAAATTTGGCAACAAAGGGGGAGTAGAAGTTTAGAGTGACAGGGAAATCGTAAATTCATTCTGGGAATCTGAGACCTACAAAAAGGTCCTCAAAGGTAAACAAACAATCGATGTCTCTCCCTCAGCGAGCCGCGGTAAAATTATCAAACCTTGACTGGTCCGCGGAGATAAAAAGGGTGAAGACCACTGGGTTTGATCACGTAGACCAGACCATCAAGAATGGACATAATATGCTGAGTATAATGCATCCATGACTGTCACTTAACTGAGTTAGCCAGCTGACCAATTGCACGAGATTTGTATTGCCGCAGAGAGGACAACTTGCTCGTTTGCAATGAGGCTTACCGCCCATCCTGATCGTCTAAATTTTTGTTGACACGGAAAGGAAAGCTTGTGTGTTTATTGCATGCGGCAGGTCTGCTGGCTAACCCCACATGTGGGATATGCCGTGATGGGATAATAGTAATTGTAGATATTAATGTATTGAAATATTATTATACCTATATGAATAAGGTATCTACTACAATTACGTAATTTTCCCGAATATAATTATGTTAATATTGTCTATAGGTTGGTAGACAGTTCTCCCTAACAAACAATATTAATATAATCCGCAAGATAATAAAAAGTCCTCATCAATTTGTACCGAGAGATGTACCTATAAAAAGTATTGTCATATAATAATAATAATATTACTTTCTTGCGAAGTGCACAGTAGCGCAGAATGACGTCGCTTCGCATAACGGAAAATGGGTGACAAATAATAAGAATTTTCTGATTAGTTGCGTGTAGCTATTCATTTAATAAAACTTTCTTCTTCATAAAAAAAATGACAAGCATAAACCATGGAATTTACAACGACATCAGAGGGTTGAGAATATCATAGAAAAAATCATTGCGAATGTTTCAAAAGCGAAGATGTTAGATAACCTGATGGTAAAATCAAGGATTTCCAAGCGAATGTAGGCCGTGGTTCAAATTACGCTGCCGACTTGCTCCACATTCACGATACAAACAATCGCTTAACGTAGGGGTGCGAGAGGTATATTACATGGGCCCAAAATATCTTTAAACATTTTTCAACACAATAGTCGTACACATAAAAAGGAATTATATAATTAAGGTTTGCTAGATTATTTCATGGCTTAAAAGGGGTTTTCAGACTTATTCACTTTCATAGTGATAACTCTGCATGTTCTTCCAAATTAAAAAGGTGTGAATACAAGTGTCATTCTTAGTGATCACTAGCGATGACGGATGAAAGCGATTACTACCCGACATAATGTTGATGAAAGGTCCTTTCACTGAAACGACCATAAACAAGTTTTATCCTATTATTTATATAGACAAAATGAACCTGCTATTGTGGTATAAGCGAAAAGTTAATTAATAATTTTTAATAACCGTTATTTTTTATTAATTTGTTTTTTTTTTACTAAAATACGTCGAATTGCAGACAGCATGACAGTGATTATTGACATGGCAGTGAAAGGATAGGATGAATAAGTGTGAATAGACGTGTTCACTTTCGATGAACAGCTTTGACCCTGACACTCTGGATGATCATCCAAAGTGAAACAATATGAAGGCCACTTGTCTAATTACAAGTTATGAAATAATTATTTTCTCTTTGTGTTTCCCAAATGTCGAAAAAATATTCTTAATATTTATATAAAAGTGATGATATGCCTGTAGTGGTACAATACACAAAACATTACCAAGTATTATTTGTAAGTATAATATTTACCCTGTACATTGTGCAGGATTTAAAATTAACCCCGCGTATTTTCAACTAAGCCACTTTACTTTTTCTACACAACTTGCTCCGACACTCTTATACCACCAATACACACTTGCATAACTACTACACTACCCCTGCTCCTTGTAGAACTTCTTCAATATATATACCTAATAATAATAATATTAAAATATATACAGATTCCTACTACTAACACTACTACAGTACTAGATCTTGTTCTTCTTCATCTTCTTTCTACACCAACCACCCTCCTACCATCCCTACACCTAACTCAACACACCCACAATATCATCCCGTCGATTCACTCCATTTAAACGATTTGAAAAAAACTGATAATTTATATAATTAGGTATATACTTTTAATTTGCACTCTATATACAAATACTTACCTATTGGAAATTAATTGGTAGTATGTTATTTCTGATTTTTTCTTTTTATATAGGTATTGTTTTCCTTGTTTATGCATTATTTCACTTGACTGTTTTTTTTTATTTGTATTAATTGTAAAGACTGACACAGCCGTTTGTTATGTAAATAAATAAATAAATATCTATACCCTCACACCGTATCCCGCGTGGGGGAATGCAGAGAGGACGGAACGTCACACAGCTCTGTCTTTACTCATACTTCTTTTATTTCTTCTACATGTCACAGTGTATGAGTGTAATACAAAAAAAGTGTTTTTATTTCTGAATAATTCAACACATTGATTCCCAAAGTGGTCCAGGTGGTTCAGGTTAGTTTTGGGAATTTCAACACAACTTAACAAGTCAAAATCTTCGAAAATTTTGATTTCATTAGTAATAGAATGTATTCAACTCCACTCTATATCAATTCCACAAACAAATAACTATGAAAAATACACGATTCCCTTTACATACTAAATACTTAGTTAATGAAGAAAATAATAATGTACCTACAACCTACATATTTTCTATTTCACAAATAAATATATCGAATTGTTTAACTATTGAACGGAACAAAGACAACATAATAATGCCTCTAACAGTGCGGTTATTATTTAGTGTATTTCATTTTCTGTTGTATTTTAAAAGCAAAATATAACTATACTACTACTATACTATACCATCACGGCATATCCCACAAGTGGGGTATCAAGAAACATCCAAGCTGTCCTCTTCGTGCCAATATAAAATCAAGACATTCAGGATGGGTGGCAAACCTCATCGCTGAATTTAAGACGTACAATGTCTTAATTTTTTCGAACACCTGCCTTTTACAGGACACTCGAAAACTTACAGAGAAGAGTGGGAGACCAATTCTTTACCGGGTGCTCCACGGGATACATATAACTATAATGTTGTAGGTATATAACTATACCACAATTACAAAAATGGCGATTTCTTGAATGTGCGATTTGCGACTAATATTGTTGAGTTATGTGGTGTTCTCACTTTGGCGAATATCGCCAGGCACCAAAATATCGCCAGCCATTTGAACCGTGTGAACAAAATGACAGCTAGTCTGAAACGATAAAAATCAGTAGAAACGATATCGTCTCGAGTTGACCACCTTCCAACATTTTCGGACGATAGAACGATTCGCGCATGCGCAGATGTGCGCGGCGTTCATATCTATGGTAAAAACTTTATAACCTATAAATTTTATAAATGTTTCCCGCTTCGTGACAGCTGTTATCTTTGTTGTTGGTTTGTGGCGTTTGTTTCCTTGATTAAAAGGCGCCTTATAACCTCTACTATAACATTTTCGACTAAAAATAAACACTTCGCGATCTCCATCTCGACGCCATTTTGAAAACAGTGTCAAAATCAAAACGCATCTGACAGATCGTTTATATATCGGTGGACTTGTGTGAACAGGTGTGACGATCAATGGGCGTACGGCGAATTTTGTTTTTTCGCCTGGCGTTATATTTTGAAATTCGGCTGGCGATATTCGCCAAATGTGAACACCACATTATGGGAATAGACAGTCGATATTATAATTACTATAAGTCATAGAATAGTTACACCAAACGCGAATAATGAAATCGCGTACGACGAAAACGAGCATATGAATGTTGTATCTTGGTTTACTATGCAAAACACATTGAAGGAGAAAATAATATAATGCCCGGAGTTGCTGAGGAATATTTTAATACAGATAGATATACGAGTACAGGGAGGAGATACTGTACTTGTAGTAGAGAAGTATTTACCGACTTACGTAGGTACATACCTACAAACTTTGAAATATAATATCTTTTATAAATAAATGTAGCTAAAATATTGTAAAGAACTGGACGGAAAACTTGAACTAGTTAGGTATAACTAGAAGATATTTTTCTGGCACAGAACGAACTGTTTGTACGTTCATATCGTACAGAAGATTCGCTGATTCGTGAAGCACCCGGAAATGAATTGGTTTTCCATTCTTTTCCGTAAGTTATTTACTGAGGACTCCATGGGAAAAAGATCACGCCTTTGCGATATACTCGCCCGCTGTATAGTATCAATCCATACAAAAACAACCAAAAAATGGAAAAATCGTTCCTATGACAACTAACGAGAGCGCAGGGAAAGTCGAGGGAAGAGTAGACGCGATCGGCACAGAGACGCTCTGAATCGAGGAGGCTGGTTTCTGCTTTGTGCTCCCGAGAGGAGCGTTGAGGGCGTTGATGATGACTTATTATTAAAATTGTTGTGTCTTTATTTATTATAATTGTGTGTACATTATGATACGAATTATGTACATAAATTTTCAACATGTAAAAGGCTAGCGCCGTGAATTGTTAATAAATAAATAATTGAATTAGTTAGTTGGAAGACATCGCATTCTAGCGATAAACTCGCCCTGTGCAGATTGAAAACTGATATTTTTATGATACTTTGTACTGATTTTAAATAACTTGAAAATATAATAAGCACTTATTCAGTAGTGGTATCTAGTGATTATAGGATATTATTTAAAGTACAAGGTAAAAGGTATGCTGAGTATAGAAGCTAGTACATACATACATATTGTGTGTGTACTGTGTATAAAGGAATTATTATGGTTCATTTCCAGTGTCGACTCCCTGTCCCCTGTCCGGAAAAGTCGCCAACCGCTCTGACACATAAAGCTGCATCAGCACAAACAACACAACGTTCACAATGAGTGCGTGTGCGTGTGTGTTTGTGTGGCCCATCAACCTATATTGTATAGAATAGAAATACAAAAGAAAAATTGGAATCGCGACCAAAATAGGGCTGTCACTCCTCCGGATTTGACCAGGAGTCTACGGGTTTGATTTTACGTACCCGGGTTTACATCGTATGTCTCCGGGTCAGTCGAAGTTATTGTAATGATTAATTGCGATATGACCTGCCAAAAGGTTACCGGGTTAGTTGGAAGACATCGCATTCTAGCGATA
The DNA here is from genome assembly GCA_947579605.1 of Athripsodes cinereus. NCBI lineage: Eukaryota > Metazoa > Arthropoda > Insecta > Trichoptera > Leptoceridae > Athripsodes > Athripsodes cinereus. The sequence continues at coordinate 1,901,058 of OX388307.1, forward strand.
AACTCGCCCTCTGTATATTGAATTGTATAACTGATGGGTGGCAGACCTCATCGCTGGTTCCAAAATGTATTATTATTAATATATTTGAACGGATGAATGTAGAGGAAGCGAAAGAAGTATATAAAGATAAATCTATATGGCGTTCCGTTCTCTCTGCCTACCCCACCTGGGACACGGCGTGAGGGTGTATAGTATAATATTTTGGAACATGCTCTCTGGGAAAACTAGTTCTGGTTAAATAGTCTATGCCACGCAGGTCAATGTTGTACACATTTTCTACTCTTTGGGTCTACGTAGCTTTATCTTTTCTGTTTCCCTTACAATCAAAATAACCTCCTCGATTCACTCACTCATACAAACTAGGGATGTTGCGGATGTCGAATTTTACACATCCGCAGATGTGAATGCGGATTTTTGTAAGCTCACATTCGCGGATGCGGATGTTTAAGATGTTATATAAAAAAAGTATACGAATTAAGTATTAAAATAATGATACATGTAGTAATTATTAACATTTTTACTGATTTCAATTAGTAAATGAAGTAAAAAATAGGAGCATTATACGAAATAAAAAGTAATATTGTCGCCTTCTCTGATTCAAGCCGGTTACGCTTAGGTTCATAAACTAGACCCGTGCTACTAAATAATTGTTCACTAAGAACACTGCCTACAAATGCGTCGGATCTTTTCACCAATTTTTTCGTTCCCTTTGGTTAATTTCAAGTGCGACCGGCACGCGCCATTCACCGGCCCCGCTTAATTTCTTTCTGGTAGCTACTTGTCTTACATCCGCATCCACATGATCATCCGCATTGATTATTGCGGATGCAGATGTCCAAATACATGCGGAAGCTCCGCATTTACGGATGCGGATGCGAATATTCGCGACATCCCTGATACAAACATATACATTTATATACTCGTATACATATGTACAATATAACTAACTGCTTCTAATATCAACCCTTATCTAAGGTGAGGATTTTTTCATAGAATGCGATAAATATATCGAGAATGGTCTTTTTGTAATTTGTAAGATAAAAAAATTATCATATCGAGTGTCCAATTCCATAAGTCAACAAAACTCGTCACATAACTTCTCTTCTAAAAGATCTTCACTGGATTAGAGTCCATGAAAGGGTAGAGTTCAAAATCATATTGACTGTGTTCAAGGCACTACATGGCATGCCACCGGTGTACATCTCGGAGTTCTGCATTTCTGAGGAGACAACAGAATTGCAAAAATCACTAAGGTCTGCCTGCTAGCACAGACTCTGTCAATAGACTTGTGGTGCCGCGTAGAGGGGGTCTGGCAAACTATGTTGACCGTGCCTTCTGCGTGGCTGTTCCGTTGCTGTGGAACAAAATTCCCTATGATTTGCGAACTCTGGAGAGTGTGGAGGTGTTCAGGGCAGGGTTAAAGACCCTATTGCCCAGGAAGTGCTATGATTCTTGAATGGGCCCTTGAGGTGATTTTTTCCACAAATTGTCTGGTTATTATTATTATAAGTCAGTTTTAACTAGCTGGGGTCCGGGAGAGAGTGGAATTCAAATTGTGTAACGCGGTCCACAAGACCTTAATCCACCCACATGTTTGACCCCACATTCTGTTCCGTTGACGAAACTAAACCCAATTGTGAAAAATACCTCTAAGTTTGCAGAAAGGAACTACAGAGCCGCCGTGCCTACTGCTTGAAACGTTTTTTTTTTTTTTTATTTTTCTTTTAGATACAACAGCATTTACAATAGGAATAAGTAATTTACAAGTTCAATATTTGATTTACATCGCCAATTATAGTATCTTAAATATATTCATTATTATGTAGTACAAAAAAAACAATATAAGTAAGTACACAATAGGTGGGGAAGAGAAGGAAGAAAGAAAGAAAAGAAAAATAACAAATAAGTTAATAGGAGGTGAGAGAGAGAGAGAAGGAAGAAAGAATAAAGAATAATTATAAGGCATATTCAGTACAATAACAACACCACAATACTATTTATATGTACCTACACTGTACTATATCATCGCATACCTATAGCTATATCTAAACTATACGACAGCACTCAGCCATACTAAGTATACACAGTTCCACAGTATAAATAATCAAACAATTAAATACCTCAGCGCAATGTACCTACTCATCCACCATTAGGTGACAATAATTTATTTTATTAAATAAAATATGCCTTTTTTTTATTTCCCGCAGACAGAGAGAATCAGCCTTCCACCAGTCACCAGACCATGCTACTGTTCAATAGAAGTCAGGGCGCCCTTGTGACGGTCACGGATTATCAAACGGTGCCATATATAAATTGTCCATTATATTATTATCCAGAATGTCTTTTCTTTTATTTACAAAGAGGACCTGTGTATCCATTAAATACTGTCAGTCCACTGGCTACCCACTCGTGAAGAGATCGCGTGATAGTATAAATAGATGGATATATCAAAGACTTCTACTAAACAGGTGGGAGACCAATAATCTTTAGTTGCTGGAGTTCCTCTGTATTTCCCCCTACACACACAATAGACGTATAGACAGACACAATGGGAGGCCGCAATACTGAGGAATGAGATGGAAGATGATCATAATATTATATACCGACAATAATAACACAATAATATAAGGTATGACAGAAAAAATACAGAAAAATAATATAATACAGTATAAAAATATACGAATTTCAAAATTATATATATTTGAATAAGGTTTTTTTGTTATTCGTATTAACTGGAATTTTGACACCTACGAAAGTGTTTACCTATATGACATATATTTATTTATTTCTTGGCCAGTATTTATTTATATCAAGGCGCGTTACAGATGTTCAATGTACATAATACCCTTCTTTACACGAGACTTGTCTCTGTAAGGAGGATGTTTAGATTTAAGTTTTTATCAAATAGTCTTTGTCTTGTTATATCTGTATTAATTGTTATGTAAAATAAAATAAATAAATAAATAATCAAAAAAAAAATCAGCAAAATTCACACAAATAATCAAACATCCAGACCATGCACACAATATCTATAGAAACATGCAATCAATCACAAACAGACATCACGCAAACACTCCCAGATAGATCCAACATTCACAATTACAATTTAAAACATAAGATGTCATAAAAATCTACGTAACTGGGCATGAGTCCGTACCAAGGCAGACCGAATCAGTTTTTCAATTTGTCTCAGTGCTTTAACATTCTTTACTTTATTTTGGCTACCTCCACCACTCCATTCAACTAAGTAGGTACACAAATATTATGAAAGTTATGGTTCAATCGCAATATATTATGCATCAACTGCAGTATTGAGAAGAGAGTATTAGGTTTTCCGACGCTTACGAATCGGCTTAGGCTGGCTTAAGTGCTTTTTACCATAGCAAAGTTCTCCAATTCCACTCATCTTTCTTATGCTTCTCTCATATCAATCCTTTCAGGAGTGGTTGATTGCACTCATCGCTGTAAAGCGACTTCGTTCAACCAACGGCACCTGCTAGGAATCGAACCCAGGACTTCTGTGTTGCAGATCAAGTGCCCTAAGAATTTGATT